>SJYO01020080.1:14980380-14995963 GCA_006410555.1 Capra ibex | reverse complement strand
ACATATAACAGTGGGACGAATAAATTGAAGATACGTCTCATGTAGTACTCTTTGCGACCTGACCTTCTTTGTGTTCGACCTTAGTTCTAACGACCCTCTTTATAGTTATTGGAGTCTATACGTCTACTGTGATGGGAATACCGTCTTTCACTTCTCCACGATTTTTCGGAGAACTACTTTCAAAATCACCTCTCACTTTTGCAACCGAATTTCGAGTTGTAAGTCTTTTACTTCTAGTACCGTAAGTCAGGGTAGTGAAGTACCCTTTATCTACCCCTTTATCACCTTTGTCACAGTCTGAAATAAAACCCCCCAAGGTTTTAGTGACGTCTACCACTGACGTCGGTACTTTAATTTTCTACGAATGGGGAACCTTCTTTTTAATACTGGTTAGATCTATCGTATAAGTTTTCGTCTCTGTAATGAAACGCCTGATTCCAGGTCGATCAGTTCCGATACCAAAAAGGTCACCAGTACACACCTACACTCTCAACCTGACACTTCTTCCGACTCGTGGCTTCTTAACTACGAAAACTTGACACCACAACCTCTTCTGAGAACTCTCAGGGAACCTGACGTTCCTCGAGGTTGGTCAGGTAAGACTTCCTCTAGTCGGGACCCTAAAGAAACCTTCCTTACTACGATTTCGACTTTGAGGTCATGAAACCGGTGAAGTACGCTTCCCAATAGTAACCTTTCTAAGACTACGACCCTCCCTAACCCCCGTCCTCTTCCCCTGCTGACTCGTACTCTACAGGTCTACCGTAGTGACTGAGCTACCTGTACTCCGATTCACTTGAGACCCTCTACCACTACCTGTCCCTCCGGACCGCACGACTCTAAGTACCCCAGCGTTTCTCAGCCTGTGTTGACTCACTGACTTGACTGACTTGACTTAAAAATTATACAGTCCGGTCCGTTAATGTAAAAAATTTACATTAATGACGTATAAAAAGGTCGACGTAAGGTCTGTTTCAGAGAAGTTTCGGAAGAGTAAAGGTTTGAACAGATCATATCTATTGAAGAAGACTCTGAGGTATTTGAGGAAACTTTTACGAGTCTTTCTGTGTAAATCAAGTGGAAGAATATTAATCAAGAACAGACAAAGAGAGTGATCAGACCCTTACGACTAAAGGAAATCTTATCTCTATATCTAGAACTAAACAGATCGTGTATCGTGTTACAATTGTACCTTTCAACCTACGAAAATAGTTACAGTGAAAGATTAACATTACTACTAAACATCGGTAGAACTGTGATTTAATAAAATGAAAAGTCTCATGAATCTCAAATTTTATAAAAGAAAAGGAGGAATACAAATACACCTACCTAGGAAATTAAGTGATTGAGGTAGTAATGTCAAAGGAACGAGGATTCAGCGAAGGCAATACAGGCTGAGAGACGCTGGGGTATCTGCCGTCGGGTGGTCCGAGGGGGTAGGGACCCTAAGAGGTCCGTTCTTGTGACCTCACCCAACGGTAAAGGAAGAGGTTACGTACTTTCACTTTTCACTTTCCCTTTAGAGAGTCAGCACAGTTTGAGCATCGCTGGGGTACCTGACCTCGGGTGGTCCCAGGAGGAAGGTACCCTCAAAGGTCCGTTCTCATGACCTCACCCAACGGTAAACCTTTGAATAAAACTAGTCAGAAAAGTGGGGTCAATAAATTATACCCAGTAAGTGTCTTCACAAGAAGTGTTAACCAGAAGACAACTGAGAGTCTTAAGAGAAGTTACTGTAAGAAGTAATACAAACTATCGTTATATACTCTTGAAATTAATATAGGTGTATTATAGATTTTACGTATGTGAAATCTTAGAATAAAACATTCATATTCATAAAAAGTTATGAGTTTCTTGTCGGAACTTTAAAGTTGTTTCTAAGATGATAGAGTTACCCTTATTTAGAGATGAAATGTTCGATCTTGATAGACTCGGTTTCATTAAAAGATATATATATAAGGAAATATTCATTAATGTAATAAAAATGTGACAAGATGTTTATAATCTCTTTTGTGAACTTGAGACTGCGGAATTGTAATGAGATCCGTACTTTGTCCTCTCTTACATTATAACCGTCGAGATAAATTTGGGGAAAGTTCCTTAAAACCTAGTCCAGAGTGTGACACAGACTTTCATCTATAAATATTTAACGAAACTTAATATACTGTGGAAAGAAGAGGGCTCCTCGAATAAGACTATCATAAATATGACACCGTAAAGTTTATTAACTAAACAAAGTCGTTCGTACAGGTCTCCGGGGTTCCTGTACCGGTACAAAAGGTGTCTGGATTATTCATTTTAATTGAACCCCGTTTTTGGTTACTTCCATTCGATTACGTTAGATCTCACCCCTTACTTCAGAGTCGTACAACATACTTTCAGTAGAGTACCTGATCAAAAGAGACACGACGTTTTTTTATAACTTCTATATATTCAATAACTTAAAAGATACAGGTAGGGGTTAGGGACACGACTGAGTCATTGACTGTCACCCGTTCCTCAGTGAAGTACAAAACGTCGATGTTATATAAATGAATCATCTTTAATACAATGACCAGTCAATACAAATTGTCGGAATGGTCGGTCTATAATGTCACTGACTACTCTAGTATGTTATTCGTTTAAATTTAAGGAATATACCACTCTTTATCGAGTAGTCAAGTAAAGTCAAGTCAGTGAGTAAGCACTGTTGAGACGCTGGGGTACCTGACGTAGTGTGGTCGGAGGTATAGGTAGTGGTCGAGGGTCTCAAACGAGTTTGAGTATAGCTAGCTCAGCCATTACGGTAGGTTGGTAGAGTAGGAGACAACAGGGGAAGTGGAGGACGGAAGTTAGAAAAGGTCGTAGTCTCAGAAAAGTTTACTCAGTCGAGAAGCGTAGTCTACCAAGTATAGAATCAAGTTTAGTATCGAGTATAGAAGGAATCAAATGTTTTCTCTAGAGGACGGTGTCGACACGATTTCCGTCCGAGTGGGACTACGATGAACTGGGTTCTTTTAAGGAACCTAAGAGATTATTTGAAAACAGAGTTCTCTTGGAATATTGTAACGGACTCAACTCCGTGATTACTAGTTTCTAGAATAGATTGTTGTCTAAAACCTTCCCTTTCACCACGATTTTTAAGGACAAAAGTCATTCATGTAAAGTATTCTGTAACTGTGACAAGGAACTTAAATGTCGAATCGTAAAAGATAGGAGAACTGACTTATATTGACTAAATACCAACATAAACCGTTTTTGATACACGAGTCAGTGAGTCGACACAGACGAGAAACGCTGGGGTACTGACACCGGACGGTCAGAGGAGACAGGTACCGTAAGAGGTCCGTTCGTATGATCTCACCCAACGGTAAAGGTGGAGGTCCCCTAGAAGGGTTGGGTCCATGACTTAACGTAGAGAACACGACTTTCCTCTCAAGAAATAGTGACACGGTGGACCCTCAGACCATACTTCGTGACTTTGGAATTTTTTTCCGTTCGTGAAAAATTTTAGTGGTAAATGTAACAAAGTTAGGTTTATATCTCAGATGAAAATGGAAGTTATTTTATAAACAAAATTAAAATTCATATACAGTATTTAAGTAAGTAAAGGGTCCTGATATAAAAAGTCGTAATAACATACCGGTTCGGTAGTTACAGTCTTAATATCTTCTTGATTTATTTCCGTATACTATGCGTATACGTGTATATAAAGTATGTCCAATAACTACTGAGTTAAGGTAAACTTTACCTTACTTCAATTTTAAATGTTTAAAAGGTGTCAAACAACACTAGGTGTGTCAGTTTCCGAAACCGTATCAGTTAGTTCGTCTTTATCTACAAAGAAACCTTTAGAGAACGAAAAAGTTACTAGGTTGCCTACAACCGTTAAACTAGAGACCAAGGAGACGGAAAAGATTTAGGTCAAACTTGTAGACCTTAAAGTACCAAGTGTATGACAACTTTGGACCGAACCTCTTAAAACTCGTAATGAAACGATCACACACCCTACTCGAGTTGACACACTATCAAACTCGTAAGAAACCATAACGGGAAGAAACCCTAACCTTACTTTTGACTCAAAAGTAAGTCCTGCTCTACCAACTTACCGTAGTGGTTGAGTTACCTGTACTCGAACTCATTTGAGGCCCTCAGTCACTACCTGTCCCTTCGGACCGTACGACGTCAGGTACCCCAGCGCTTCTCAACCTGTACTGACTCACTGACTTGACTTGACTTGACTTCACTTTTATACTTATACTTTACGATAGATGATAAGAACCACTTTAGAATCGTAATTATTTTTTGTTCTCTTAAATTATTTTCGAAAAATTGTATCAGTAACAGAAAATTTTCGGAAAAATTTCCGTCTTAAGTAAAAAAAAAGGGTAATCAATTGTCAAGACACCCTGAAACGGGGCCCGGTTATCGATCCGAAACTAGAGTGTATCTGTACACTCGTTTATTCCCAAAAGGACCATCAAGTGGTCTACCAGTTGTGACTTTAGTCTAACTAATATAAGAAACGTCGGTTTCTACCTCTTCGAGATATGTCAGTCGTTTTTGTTCTGGTCCTCGATTGCACCGAACCTAGTACTTAAGAAATAATGGTTTAAGTCTGAGTTTAACTTCTTTCATCCCTTTTGGCGATCGGGTAAGTCCATACTGGATTTAGTTTAGAGAATACTAATATCTCACCTTCACTCTTTATCCAAATTCCCGGATCTAGACTATCTATCTCACGGACTACTTGATACCTTACGTCAAGTACTGTAACATGTCCTCTTTCCCTAGTTCTGGTAGGGGTACCTTTTCTTTACGTTCTCTCGTTTTACCGACAGACCCCTCCGGAATGTTTATCGACACTTTTCTTCTCTCCACTTTTCGTTTCCTCTTTTCCTTACTATCTTCGCAGACTTACGTCTAAAGGTTTCTTATCGTTCCTCTCTATCCTTTCGGAAGAAGTCGTTAGTTACATTTCTTTATCTCCTTTTCTTGTCTTACTCTTTCTGATCTCTAGAGAAGTTCTTTTAATCTCTATGGTTCCCTTGTTAAAGTACGTTCCTACCCGAGCTATTTCCTGTCTTTACCATACCTGGATTGTCTTCGTCTTCTGTAATTCTTCTCCACCGTTCTTATGTGCCTTCTTGACATGTTTTTTCTAGAAGTGCTGGGTCTATTAGTACTACTACACTAGTGAGTGGATCTCGGTCTGTAGAACCTTACACTTCAGTTCACTCGGAATCTTTCGTAGTGACGCTTGATCACCTCCACTTACCTTAAGGTCAACTCGACAAAGTTTAGGACTTTCTACTACGACACTTTCACGACGTGAGTTGTACGGTCGTTTAAACCTTTTGAGTCGTCATCGGTGTCCTGACCTTTTCCAGGTAAAAGTAAGGTTAAGGTTTCTTTCCGTTACGGTTTCTTACGAGTTTGATGGCGTTTTAACGCGTGAGTAGAGTGTACGATCATTTCATTACGAGTTTTAAGAGGTTCGGTCCGAAGTCGTTATGCACTTGGCACTTGAAGGACTACAAGTTTGACCAAAATCTTTTCCGTCTCCTTGGTCTCTAGTTTAACGGTTGTAGACGACCTAGTACCTTTTTCGTTCTCTGAAGGTCTTTTTGTAGATAAAGACGAACTAACTGATACGGTTTCGGAAACTGACACACCTAGTGTTATTTGACACCTTTTAAGACTTTCTTTACCCTTATGGTCTGGTGGACTGGACGGAGAACTCTTTAGACATACGTCCAGTCCTTCGTTGTCAATCTTGACCTGTACCTTGTTGTCTGACCAAGGTTTATCCTTTTCCTCATGCAGTTCCGACATATAACGGTGGGACGGATAAATTGAATATACGTCTCATGTAGTACTCTTTGCGACCTGACCTTCTTTGTGTTCGACCTTAGTTCTAACGGCCCTCTTTATAGTTATTGGAGTCTATACGTCTACTGTGGTGGGAATACTCGCTGACTTGATTCACTTCTCCTTGAGTTTTCGGAGAACTACTTTCACTTTCTCCTCTCACTTTTTCAACCGAATTTCGAGTTGTAAGTCTTTTGCTTCTAGTACCGTAGACCAGGGTAGTGAAGTACCCTTTATCTACCCCTTTGTCACCTTTGTCACCGACTGAAATAAAACCCCCCCGAGGTATTAGTGACGTCTACCACTAACGTCGGTACTATAATTTTCTGCGAATTGGATCTATCATATAAGTTTTCGTCTCTGTAATGAAACGACTCATTCCAGGCCGATCAGTTCCGATACCAAAAAGGTCACCAGTACATACCTACCTACACTCTCAACCTGACACTTCTTCCGACTCGTGGCTTCTTAACTACGAAAACTTGACACAATAACCTCTTCTGAGAACTCTCAGGGAACCTGACGTTCCTCTAGGTTGGTCAGGTAAGACTTCCTCTAGTCGGGACCCTAAAGAAACCTCCCTTACTACGATTTCGTCTCTGAGGTCATGAAACCGGTGGAGTACACTTCTCAAATGAGTAACCTTTTCTGAGACTACGATCCTCCCTAACCCCCGTCCTCCTCTTCCCCTACTGGGTCCTACTCTACCGACCTACCGTAGTGCCTGAGATACCTGTACTCAGACTCACTTGAGGCCCTATACCACTACTTGTCCCTCCGTACCACACGACGTTAAGTACCCCAACGTTTCTAAGTCTGTACTGACTCGCTGACTTGACTTGACCATCAAGTCGTCATTTCTAAGGTGGACGTTACGTCCTCTGTGTCCTCTACACTCAAGTTAGGAACCCACCCTTTCTATGAGACCTCCTCCGTACCGTTGGGGGTGGTCATAAGAACGGACCTCTTAGGGTACCTGTCTCCTAGGACCGTCCGATAACAGCTACCCCAGTGTTTTTGCCCTGTACTGACTTCACTGCCTCGTACGTACGTGTGCAGATCGTATATGGACGGTCACCTCAGGTATTCAGATTCAATGGGTAGTCAAATCAAGTCGGGATTGAAGGTGAAGAGAGTACAGGAGTCCTAGGGTACACGGTTTTACTCGAGAGAAAAAGTGTTGAGTCACACGGACTTTGACCAAAGGTCTTTATGCAAGACATGACTCCGAGAAACGTTTACGTACCCAAACTTTCTTTGACAGATGAATTAAGTAAAGACGGTTCAAATGACACAGGTCAATACTTCTATTTCTAAAAGATTCTGAGAAGTTTTACAAGACAATTGACATAATAAAAGAAATTGTTGGAAGATCGAATTATATATGGACGATTATTAACACCTAAAATTCTCTTCTGTCAATGGATGGACACGTGCAAAGAGATCACTACCAGTTGACGTGTCCACATCTGTGGTTCATATACTTCTCAAATTAAATTGGAAGGAACAGAGGATATTACCCATCTTATCCTTTTCTCTGATTCATCCACTTTGTATATATGTTGTCGTAATTTTTATTAACTAGTTGACACCGAAAAATTTAGACTCGGGTAGACTTTGTCTGAAAATACAGAGTCCATTCTTGTCGTAAATTTTTCACTAGTCAAAATGAAGACGGAGGTCCTTATTACTTCATCGTTTAGATTCTAAATGGTATGACGGAATTCGTTGATTTTTTTAACTCGTTTGATAAAATTTTTACTTACCAAAAGTATATAACCTACTATCCGTCATGTATTGTTACTGGAGATTTGTATCCCCATCTTTTTCCACTAGGAACACTAGTAGGGTGGAACGACAGATCCCTTTAATTGTATTATATTGTCTCCCTTTCTTTTGACTTTCTTTTGGAACACCTATAAGGACTGTTTAAGTCTCAGTTCTCTCCGGTTCTACGGTGGTTAAAAATTCCGTCTCTCTGTCGATGTTTCTCTCTTGAGGTCTCCAGACTTCTCCCAAGGTGAACTCAGAAACAGTAATTGTACTCGTATTAAACTTTTACTTCTCACTTCTTGAAGGATGGAGTACCCCGTAACCTATCTCAAGAATCTTTCCATAACGAAATTCGATGTGGATCTTTCTTAGTTGAATAAAGGTTGATTGAATGACGAAGGGACTTATTTCAAGTTTTTTATAACTTTCTTTACGTTTATGAGATCGTGTAGTGTATATTTTAAGTGTTACACTGTAGTTTAGTCTTTTTATAGTCCGTACACTTCTTCGTTTTCTTTTTAGAGAGACTTGTTTGTCTACGTCTTTATTTTGTGTACTTTCTTAATCATCTGTCCTTACAATTTTGTCAGAGATATTTATACGAGGTATACAGGTCCTTTCACCTACTTCTGAACTATTCCTCTCTGTACCTTAAAAAATTAAATTTTTTTTTTGTTGTAGTTTACAGATTAATATTTTTTACGTCGTTTTATGTGTAAGAAAACCTTATAAATGGTTTTATCTTTTATAAACCCCGGTGTTTTGTTCAGAACTACTTGTATTTTCGAAAACTTTGTAATCTTCGTACAGCAGACTGGTGTCAATTTGATCTTTAGTTATTGTCTTTTTATATACCTTTCAGGTATTTATAAAAATTTGTTTTTTTATACGTACATGTATTAACGACTCAGTTTTTTTTAATATTTCCTTAACTCTTTTATGTGTTTGATTTATTTTACTTTTGTGTTATATAGTTTTATACACCCTTCGTTCACTTTGGTAAGTATTTCCCTATAAATATCGAAAATTACGAATATATTCTTTTTGTCTTTTCTTGTTTTAGTTATATGATTTGAAAGTGTTATTCTGTAATCTCTTTCTTCTCACTTATTATAAGTTTCATTCGTTTTCTTTCTTTTCTCGTATTTAGTTATTTTCTTATTTCACATAGATATAGCTCACTCTCTCTTTTTTCTCTCTCTTTCCATCTTTCTCTGTCTCTGTGTCTCTCTCATGGTCCTCTCCCTCTCTTTGTCACTTTGTTTGTCTCTCTTTTTAGTTACTTTGTTTTTGTCTAACTCTTTAGCTATGTTGACCGTTTGAAGATTGGTCTTTTTTTCCTTGTATCTATGTAACGGTTATATTTAGTTTCGTCCTTTGAGTGATATCTACGATGTCTGTAATTTTCTTATTATTTCATCTCTACATACCGTCTTTGTTTGTGTTATAACGTTTGGTTAATGGGAAGTTAAATTTTATTTGTCTAAAAATTCTTCCTTATTATTTCCTATTATACTTTTGATCGTAGAGTTATCATCAAAGTGTTGAATCTACTTGTTTAAAGAATTCTGTTCTTAGGTTCTTTCGAGTAAGTTCTTTTTTTATTTGTTGGACTTAAAGAGATATAGATTAAAATTTTAATTTAAACATGAATTGTTGAAAGTGATTTTAATTTGAGAACCGTATACGTTCTTGAGTGACCACTCAAGATGTTTTGTAAATTTCCTTTTGTTGTAGTTGATTATGAAGACAAGTAAGACTTCGGTTTTTGTCTGTTCTCTAATGTTCTCTTTTTTTCTTATTCTTTTCACCTCTCCCCTTTCCTTATCTCTCTTCTTCCTTCTTTGGATCTATTGTCACTGGGAGTACTTGTGCCTACTTTTTAAGAATTGAATTAAAATCTTTTACCTTAAGTTGTTATACCGGTTCACCCGAAATAGAGTCTTTACTTTCCAAATAAACCGTAAACTTTCAGTTCGTTAATGTTAAGTGACATTATGAGGTCAGTCATCTTTATAGTATATTATAAGAATCATTTACGTTTTCTTACTATTTTAAGTTGTCGGTAAATATGACAATTTTGAGTCATTTGATTCTTATCCCGAAGGGTCCACCGTGTCATCATTTCTTAAACGGACGGTTACGTCCTCTGTGTTCTCTACACCCGAGTTAGGGACCCAGTCCTTATAGGGGACCTCATCCTTTACCGTTGGGTGAAGTCATAAGAAAGGACCTTTTAAGGTACACGTCTCCTCAGACCGTCCGAGGTAAGGTATTCCAGTGTCTCTCAGTCTGTGTGTGTGTGTGTGTGTCTTATCTTCACGTCATCTCACTTATTAACAGAGGATTAGTGACCTTACACACTTATAGTGGAATGTACTGTTCTCCTTAAACGTCTATGCTGGAAATTTACTCTGATAGAACCTAATGGACCCCCACTATTTACGTTAATATTCACTTGGGACCACAAGTAACGACGTGATAAATGTTATCGGTTTGGTACTTTTATTGGATTTACAGGAAACTATCTCCTTATTTCTATATATTTGTAACACACACACATATATATATGTGTGTGTGTGTGTGTTACCTTATAGTAACTCGGTATTTTTTTACTTTGTTAAGATAAACGTCGTTGTACTTACTGGATCCCTAACACTATGAATCACTTGATACAGTCTGTGTCTTTCTGTGTATAGTATCATGGTGAAGATACGTCTGAGACTTTCTACCATGTTTACTTGAATAAATGTTTTGTCTTTATCTCACTGTACATTTTTTGTTTGTACCAATGGTTCGTCCCTTCCCCTCCCTGTCTAACCCTCTAACCCTAACTGTATACGAGTGACGATACATATTTTGTCTATTTATTATTGAATGACACATCGTGATCCGTTATGAGACATTACTGGACATACCCTTCTCAGATTCCTTCTCACCTATATACATATACATTTTGGTTAAGTGAAACGACACGTCGTTCTTGATCGTGTTGTAACATATAGTTGACATGAGGTTATTTTTAATTAAAATTTTTCTACTTTAGTTATATTCTCTTTCCTCACCCCTCCAGAGATCTCAAAAGACTACTGGAACTTCTAGACTTCTATCAGACAGTGTCCGAAACCTTTACCTCCCTTGTCGACACTCAGTTCCTTACGTTCGTCATGTCGAGGTCCTCGACCTTTTCGATTCTTTTACCTAATAAGAGTACCTCGGAGTTCTGTGACTGCCGCCTGTGCCAGAACAGGTCACTAAAGTTGGAAGACCTGGGGTATTGATATTCTCTTACGTCAACATAATATATTCGATGACTCAAACACTGTTAAACAATAACCTCGGTATTCGTTGATTCTGTCTTTTCTTGAAGGATTTAGACTATTTTCCGTGGGTTCTCTTAGTTGTCGATTATAGTATAAATTACTACCTTCTGACTTACGAAAAGAGAATTCTGACGTTTGTTCCGTTCTTACGAGTGAGCATGGTGAAGACACGTTATAAAATAACGACTGTGATCAGTCAAGTTATTTCGTTCTCTTTCTACGGTTTTCAAATTACTATCTCTTTCTTCATTATGATAAATGTCTCGATAATATTGATTACACATTTCAAACGTTTTAGTGTTCTGAGTTGGAGTTGTAATTTTTACGTTTTATATAGTGTTTCTTTTTGAGTCGTTTATTTTACCTTCTTTATTACTGTAAATGTTCTCGTAGTTTTTATAATTTAAGAATGTTTATTTAAATTGTTTACTTATGATATACGATTTTACATGTGCTATAACGGATGTCTTAATTTCTTCCGTTTATCTCTCTATATCGTACGAGTCTTAGCCTTATAGGTCGTAATAATTTTATGTTTAAGAAGATTTTAACTGGACAACTAGTTTTCAACCGTTTGTAAAAGACATTTCTCAGTTTATCTTTTATGAAATCCGAAACGTTCAGTTTATTACCATGGACAAAGTATAAGAAACAAAGAAAGAAACAATGTTAATAAAATTTTGCACTTTTTTAAGAATCGAACTCGCGTCATCTTTTTTTCTCTAACACTAGACCTAAACTATGTACTCAATGTCAAACGTCTGAGAACGTTACTCATTTACTTTTAGGGTTGTCCTACAATATTATTCTTATATACCTTTATACTTTCAGGATTATATCGATTTCAAACTCCTTTTTTTTTTCTTGTTCTAACATTTTGAAATTAATGGACTAAACTTCTGAATAAAAATTAGGGGTTATTAGTTAAATCACACCCTAATCATATTTCGATCTATATGTCTAACAACCTTGACATTTCCTTCAGGAGTTTTTCTAAAAACGTATGTACCAGTTAACTAAAACTGTTCCTACGGTTTTGTTAATGTGTCTCTTAACTAGTAGAAAGATGTTTATCACGACTTGTTAAACCTAATAAGTAAACCTTATTCTTTCATTTTTGTAGTCAAGAATAGAGTCCTTTTTATAAATCCTTATTGAACTTAATACATTGCTAATGATTTATGTCGTGTTTTTGGTATTTTATAGTTATTTTGTAATCTAAAGTATTTTTGTATTTTACAAACAATAGCTGTTTGTATTCTGTGATTGATAATTCTTTTACCTTCTTGTTGGGTGATTGTTCTTTTTGTATAAACGTTTCGTATATAGACTGTTTGTTGAAAGTACTTCTTGTTCTTAATAGTTTTGTTCCGGGGCAGATCCAGACGGGACGGTAGACAAAGACATATATTTTCAAACAACTCTGTATCAATCTGAATAGGTAAACACAGAATACACCGACAAGAGTACTATGTTCCGATTCAAATTATCAACGCTGTCTTTAGAACACCAGGTATTGCGGATTTTATAAGTGAGACTGGGAAATCTCTTTTTCAGACAGTTAGGGTAATTCTGTTTGTTAGATTAAAAGTTTTTACTCGTTCTTTTAACTTGTTTTTGAAGTGTTTACTTGTACATACCTACCGGTTATTTGTACTTTTCGACGAGTTGTGGCAATCAATAGTCTCTTTACGTCTATTGAGGTGTCACACTATGGTGATATATTGGTGATTTTGTCGATTTCTGACTAGTATGGTCGGTTCATTCCCATCTCTTTCATTTGCCTTAGAAGTTCGTAACGACCATCCTTACATTCTACCATGGTAGTGAAACCTATTGAATTATGAAAGAATTTATACATTTGTACGTGTAAGATATCTTGAGTCCGTAAGAAGAGAATCCTTACTTTATTATCCGATATATTTCATACAAGGACGTACGAGGATTCAAAAGATACAATATCGAGGTTTGACTTTCACTATGTTGCAGATAGTCGTCGACTTACCTATCTGTGAAACACCATGTATGTAACTTACCTGATGATCAGTCGGTACTATGTCCGTTGAGTTAATACTTTGTTTCGTTGTTAAAAGTTTTCACTCGTTTGTCTACTTAGAGCATTATAAATCCGACTCACTTTTTTCGGTGTATTATTTTTTTATGTATAGTATAACAGACTAAAAATATATTTTAAAATCTTTTACCTTTTATTATATTTACTGTCTTTCTAATTACCTATGTACCCTCCCCCTCTTATTTATTCCCCTTCTAATGTTTCCACCTATTTCTTGAAAACTCAGGAAAAGAAAGAAAATTTAAAAATAACCTCATGCCAATTAAGTGTTAAAACACAATCAAAGTCCACATGTCGTCCTACTTAGACAATTAGTTATGTATATGTATATATATATTTATATATACATAGAGGTGAGAAGAAAATCTAAGAATAGGATATATCCGGTGATGTTTCATAACTCATCTCTTGTGACACGTCTGTCATCAAAGAATAATCAACTAGATAAAATAGATGTTATCACACATATACAGTTATGGTTAGAAGATCAAATAGGGAAGGGGTAGAAAGGGGGGACGTGGTCGTTTCCTTTACCGTTGGGTGACGTCATAAGAACGGACCCTTTAGGGTACCTGTCGCCTCGGACCGTCCGATGTCAGGTACCCCAGCGTTTCTCAGCCTAAATTACTGAATTGTCGTGGAATGGGGGACCATTAGAGGCCATTGTTTGGTATTCAAACAAAAGATGTACACATTTAGGTAAAGAGAGAATATCTATTTAAGTAAACATAGGAAAAAAAAATTCTGAGATGTACATTCACTGTAGTATACTATAAACAGAAACAGACTGAATAAAGTGAGTCACAGTGTTAGATATCCAGGTGTGTACAACGATGTTTACCTTAATAAAGTAAAAAATATCGGTGATAAGGTAACGTATATACATGATGAAGAAATAAGTAAGGAGACAAACCACCTACAGATCCTACGAAACGACAGGACCGATTAACATTTATCACAAAGTTACTTGTAACCCCACGTAAATAGAAAAACTTAATACCGAAAGAGGTCTATGTACGGGTCCTCACTCTAATGTTCTAGTATACCATCGAGAGGAAAATCAAAAATTTCCTTAGAGGTGTAACAAGAGGTATCGCCGACGTAGTTAAATGTAAGGGTCGTTGTCACTTTCTCCCGAGGGAACGGAGGTCTGGAATAGGTCGTACATAACAAACATCTAAAAGAACTATTATCAGTAAGACTGACCACACTCCACTAGGGAGTGACATCAAAACGAAAAGTAAAGAGATCGTTAATCAATACAACTCGTAGAAAAGTACATAAAAAATAGGTAGACAGGGTCCACCTCGACCACCATTTCTTTGGTGGACGATCGCGTTCTCTGGTTCCAAACTAAGAGACCCAATCCTTCCAAGGGACCTCCTCCCGTACCGTTGGGTGAGGTCATAAGAACGGACCTCCTAGGGGTGTCTGTCTCCTTGGGCCGTCCGATGTCAGGTACCCTAACGTCTCGACCTGTACTGACTCGCCGACTCGTGTCGCACACGAGTAAACCTCTTTACAAATACATCTAGAAGGTGGGTAAAAAAAAATAACCTAAAAAAAAAGTCTGTAACTCGAAATACTCCAAGAAAAACTACCTTTATAAACAATAGGACTAACAACAACACTACCGAGACACTACCATGTGTATACGGTGACGACGACGACGACGACACTTCAGCGAAGTCAGCCCAGGCTGAGACACGCTGGGGTATCGTCCGTCGGGTGGTCCGAGGCGGCAGGGACCCTAAGAGGTCCGTTCCTGTGACCTCACCCAACGGTAAAGGAAGAGGTTACGTACTTTCACTTTTCACTTTCACTTCAGCGAGACAGTACAGACTGAGAATCACTGGGGTACCTGACGTCGGATGGTCCGAGACGGTAGGTACCCTAAAAGGTCCGTTCTCATGACCTCACCCAACGGGAACGGAAGAGACTGCGTACAATTTTGAGTAGTTTAAAATATGAAGTTTTACTGTGACACAACATGTATTTAAAATAGAGTTTCAAAATGTTTTCCCTTGGAAAAGAACTTATTATAAAGGTATGGGTGTTAAAGAGGTTGTATCTGTAGTAAGGGTCTCACAATGAACATCCCCTTTTTATTAATGTCACTGTAAGTCAGATCAATGATTTTAACAGACTCTTCGTCGTCGGAACCGTAACTGACTCTCAAACAGTCTTTAGCTTAGGAAAACGATCAAGTCACTGGTGGTGTTTTGAAAACTAGTCTTATATTTAAAACCTTTCCAAAGATCTGTTGAGTGTTCGTACAATTTCAAACTCATTGTGACAAGTTCTCAGTTGTCGAAACCGAATTTACATCTCACTTTTAGCTATGTTTATGGAGAATAATCTCTACAATTTCAAATTAAATAGTACGGGACCGATAATAATCTGCTATTATTTTACGAGAAACTAAGAGTAAAGCTTCAGGGAATAGTAACGGATGTGGAAAAAAATTGGTCCCAACGGTAGTGAAAAGTATTCACATAAAAGGAGATAATAGAGGGGGCGAAATATTGGAAAGGTTTGTATTCGTAGTCACGAGAATAAGAGC
>SJYO01020080.1:14830961-14980104 GCA_006410555.1 Capra ibex | reverse complement strand
GGGGGGGGGGTGGGAATTTACTACCAAGAGGAACTAAGAAAAAATTTCCCGAACTGTCTTTATCTATTTTTACTGTGGACCTTTTCTTGTAAAGACGAGAACTCTCAGTAGTTTAAAGTTTAAATTTGAACCCTCTCATAGACTTTTCTTCGGTTTTGTTCATGTCTGGTTCGTGGCTCTCTTTTCAGAGGGAGGAAGAGAAAGAAAGATTGAACACCACCATCTCCCCTTCTAATAGAACAAAACAAAACAAAATATAAACCAGTCGACCGTGTCACGTGTCATTGAACTCTAAAAAAAAGGGGGAAAGAGTAAAGTCAACGAAAATCTACACAGGATTTAATCGAAAAGAAATTCAACGTCCCTCAACCGGAGGTAAGGGGTTTGTCTTGTTGTCAAGGCGGAGCCCACTCTCACGGTCGATGTATATAATAGTCAGGACAAGGGTCGTCCTTGTAAGGTTACGGACGAATCTTTTTAATCAGTTTACCTAAGGATCTAACCTCTCCCCCACCGATCGAAGTCAATAGCAGAAATTAAACACTCTTTTAACTTGACAAAGAAAGAAAAGTACAAGGGTCAGTGAGAATCTTAAAACATCTACGAAGTGGAAAAAGAGTAATGCATTTCTTATTCAGGTAGAAACCTTACGAGGTTTTTAATTCCCGTGTATTAAATCGGACAATTACGAAGAATCAACCGGGTTAAGGTGAAACCGATTAATGAAAGACAAGGTTTTTTTTTTCTTTCTTTCTTTCTTTCTTTTGAGCAGCGTAAACCTCTACATTTTGTAACAAAAAGGTTGGAGAAGACTCGATTTTGAGTGGGGAGTTTTCGGGTCGTACCTAGGTAGACTTCAACGGGTTCCTGTTTCCGGATCTCACACCCTCTTAATTTCTTTTTCTGTCAGTAAGGGTCTCTTATATCACCGGTAGGAACATGGATGGGGCGTTAGTCATATACTACTTTTTATGTACTAATAGAAATGAAAGGTTACCTATCATTACTGTATGAATTCCTAGGTGTGGTTTATAGTGGGTTCTTTTCATACTTAAAGGACCTTTGTCCGAAAACCTTTTACTTTTCGTAGTGTTTCATTAGGTTTTGTAGTTTCAGGTTCAGGATATCAAAGATCGGAGAAGAAACTGTCATGTACAACGGTCGAGGTTTACATAGATCGTACGGAATTCTATGAGTAACATTATGTCTGAAGCCGGGTACTACAAAGAAAAACGACGGTACAAATATTATTCCCGAGAAGTGAAAATAAAGTCAACGTACTTTGTTACACTGTAGGGGAATAATAAAATCGAAATAAAGTCTTCAAAGATCTTGTCGAACAGAGACGTTCTAAAGGAACTATAATTCCGTGTCCTTTCACGGAACCCGACACGACTGAGTTGTAAATGTGTAAAAAGAAGACTACTTTATAAACAAACGAAATTTTGGTTTACTACATTGATCTTGTTATATCTTAATATGATTAATACCGGATACAACTGTCTAAATCTACCTTAGTATGAAATACAGACAAGAACATCATATATATCAATAATAGATAGTTCATAAGTGTACATCTAACTTTTAAAAGTATGGTTAACAGTTTTGAAGTTTTGTTGGTGAAATTTTTTTTTTTTTTCCTTCGAAGTTTACCGAATGTCCAAATAAAACCTATCGTGGTTGTCCTTCGCTATACACTTTTATCTGGAAAACAGCCAGAAACACTGATCTCTCAAGACTACTGATTCGTAAAAACCTCCCATGGTGAATTGAGACTTTAAATGTCCGATTTTTAACCAAGTGTCCTCCAAACAGTAACCACAGTGTGAAAATGTACAAGATAATGTTCAAAACGTATTTACATTTTACCGAGAGTATAGACAGAGTGTCACAATCAGTGAGTCAACGTACTCTGAGACGCTGGGGTACCTGTTATCAGGCGGTCCGATGAGGTAGGTACCCTAAAAGGTCCGTTCCTATGACCTCTCCCAACGGTAAAGGAAGAGGTCCCCTAGAAGGACTGGGTACCGACCTTGGGCCTAGAGGACGTAACGTCCATCTGAGAAAAGGTAGACTCGGTGACGCCTTCGGGGATAGACAAAGTATTTATCGGAATTCTCCTTCTCTACTTAGTGTTATTTCACCTACAAAGGGGACTCCACAGTCACATCTCTTCCAGAATCCCTTATATAAAAGTACACTCCTCCTTCTCCTCTCTCTGACCCTTTAGAGACTTAAAAGTCAATTGTAATTTGAAAGAATATATCTTTTATTTTTCTTCTTTCAACGGGGTTTTTTGAAGAAATTCGAGTTACTCGTCCGTCTTTTCATCATTTTCTTTTAGTTACATACTTTTTGAACGATTAATATATACTTAGTATTTGACGAGGATCTTTTTACCGACAACTTCTTATCCTAAATAAAAATAACAAACACGTATTCAGGAACTGAGACTGTCAAGGATTTGACCATAGAGTCATTTTTTCACTTGGTTCAATCCATACAAGTATCTTTGCGTAAGTGGTACTTATTTAATACTCGAATAAATATAAATTCCTACTTTTGAAATCTATTGAAATAACCTTTTACACTCATGTAAACTTTTTACGTCGATTTATGAACCTCTTATACCTGACTCATTTTCAATTCAGAATGTTACAGCTTGAATCTACAGTGAGAGTACAAGCTTCCTTTATCTCAATTATTTTCTTTCTTTGCAAAAAGATTCACACATCATTTAGACACTATAAGAACTGAGGTTCTTTATCTTTTATAAGATACGAGACCTATCCACACTTAATAATACAATTTCTATGTTACGTTCGTTATTTCCAATTATTTTACGAACACTTTAAGTCAACATCATAATTCGGAAATTATAGATATAACATTTCTAGTCAATTGTACAAGTCGATCTTATAGACTCAAGAAAAGGATTTTTTTTTAATAAACTTCTTTTTATTCTACGTTGGATCCTACTAAAATAAAACTCCTAAGAGGGTGGAGATTGATACCCTGTTTCAAGATTATTACTACTTTCTTGACTTCTTGATGTCCACAACTTTATATTTATTTAACTTATATGACTTTTGGTCTTTAAGATTCTAACATCTCAGGTGACTTAAAAAATAATGAGAGAAAATGGTGACCATCCAAGACTCGGATGGACGGTCAGTCATTAGTCTTCTTTCTAAAGTCTTTTTCGTCCATGAACACACGTACTTTAAGTTAATAACGAACCCCTCTATTCACATTAAATATAAGTATACACCATGTTAGATTAATAGATCCTTCATCATCACAGAAGAACTTTTATAAGTTTCTTTCCGTATTTTATTTTTCGAGTCCCTTCAGAGTTACTTATCGAACTACCCTTCTTTTTGTTCTCAGACTTGATTTTGAAGTATTGGACATACTTACAAATCCGTGAAAAACTTGAACTTTCTTAGGGTCTGTGGAATGTCGGTACGAAAGAAAATATTAGAACCGATGATAGGTTCAATATTTTACAGTTTTGAGAGAGTCATAGAGGAATTTAAAAATTCGAAGATTCTTATGTGTTTTACTATCGGTCTATCTTTAAATTATATTTTTAATTGAGGGAGATTCCTAGTCTTAGATATATTTAAACAGGAATTGTAAAAGACAATGGGTATGTATGTATGTATGTATGTGAAGTGAAACTTACAGTGATATGTATTGTCTTACTTACAGATCATTCTGGTTTAGTTGTATCGTGAGTCACTACAAGAATCAATAAAAGTGGTTCTGTATCTAAAAAAAAAGGGAGAGTATCAAACCTTAAAATTGTATGTGACTAAAAAAAGACAGTTTTTTTGAAGTTGTTCATTATTGACACTTTCTTCGACGTCCGATAAACCACCAAAAAAGTCGATGTACACTGAGTGTTTTTACTACATTAAAACTGTCTTCGTTATTGAGTTTCCCATGTTTACCTTAAATATCACGATCACTGGAGACGACGACCTACTCATGTCTTTAAATCCTTAATTTTACGGTTTTAAGAAGTTGTCACAGTATTAGTGGGATAAGAATTAAAGTGAATGAGTTAAAATTGATGTAATCAATCTAAAATTGAATTATTACTTACCTTAAATTATATTATTGTTTACCTTTAAATTATTACGGTAAAACCTGTATAAAAGTACTCACTACGTTAATAAGATTTTAGATTGACATGTCGTTTACTATATGAACGTCCTTATAATCGTACTCATAAAGCCGGAGTTAAAATTGTCACCGAGTCAATCATTTCTTAGACGGACGTTACGTCCTCTGGTCCAAGTTAGGGACCCAGTCCTTCTAAGGGTCCTCTTCCCTTACCGTTGAGTAGAGTCATAGAACTGACCTCTTAAGGTACCTGTCTCCTCAGACCCCCCAATGACTCACTCATTGTGAAGTACAAGTTATCGACGTCTTTTTAAAAGGTTAGACTTTTAAAAAATTAACTCTTGTAGAAGTATTTACAAGTTTTTCAACCCATAGAAGCTGTGGAAGACTTTCGTTTTGTGTTTCACACTTTTACGTTAGAAAGAGTAGATATACGCCGTCCCGAACTTACATTGTTCGAACAAATCGAAATAGAACTACTTTCTGCACCCACATTGATAAGATTAATCCCGAGATAGTGAGATGGACGAACTGTATACTATAGGATCCAGTTGGGAGGTTAATACCTTCTTAGACATTACCTTGTAAATATTTCGTTAGGGACTACAAGCACACCCAACTACACTAAGTTAACAAAGACCGAATATTTTGAGTTCTCTCTCGTATTACTCTTCTACTCCCATCTTTCAGTACCTCTCGAGTATATATATGTTCCCATCACTTAACCGTCTGGTGTTGTAACTATAAAAAATTCGATTCGTTATAGAACCTTCTTACATATCTGTTCTCTCATTTTCCACATCAGTTTACTGTTCGAGTTCGTCTTTTTCTATAATACCTTTTTTTACATTTCTCCTCCTTCCACGACCGTGACTCGTAGGGTTCTCATCTCTATTGGTTTTGGATAGTTAGTCTTCATGTGACTTTTTCCCATTCTTTCAACTTAATTTGGTAATATATTCAATTAAGTCCTTAATCGGTGATTATTGTAAGTAATGATCTCTTCCTTTACCGTTGGGTGAGGTTATGAGAACGGACCTCTTAGGGTCCCTGTCTCCTCGGACCACCCGACGGTAGATACCCTAGTGTGTCTCAGTCTGTACTGACTTCGCTGAATCGTCGTCGTCGTTGTAAGTAATGTACCTTAACCACTGTAGAAGAAGGGAAGTAAGGTACTTTATTGAGAGACTTCCTCTTTTCCTTTTGATTGTAGAGGTCTACCTTATGTTACTCGGACTGTTTCACGGTAACTCTGTTGTACGTCTGAACAGAGTCAGAAGTAGTGGTACTTCACACTCCTACGAGATTTCTTTCCACTCCGTCCTCTATGTGACGTATGTCCAAGTGTTCTTACAGTCAACGGGATAAACTTCGTTCTTAACTGGACCTTCGAAGATTATACTACGTAGTCTTACGGGTGAAGTAAGGACCTCCCTCTCCTCCCCATTTTAGACTACTTACGGTGGAAATCTTAATACTTGTCGACTCCTGTAGGGACCACCAGGTCACCGACCCTCAGACGAACGATTACGTCCCCTGTACCCAAGATTAGGATTAGGCCCTCATGAGGTGTGTACTCTCCGTCGATCCGGGTATGTGGTGTCGATGACTCGGACACGAGGATCCCGGAGACGTTGTCCTCTTCGGTGGAGTCATTTCTTGGGTACGCAGTGTTGATCTCTCATCAGGGGTGAGCGACGGTGATCTTCTCCGGACCCTCGTCTTTACTTCTGGGTTTCGTCAGTTTCTATTTATTTATTTATTTAAAAATTTTTCTTTACTTTCGACTGTTGTCCGTAGATTATGTCTGAAGTTCTACCGTCTTTTCGTCTGTTCGACCCTAAAGACACTTTTACAATCAGTGAGTCAGCACAGATTAAGAAACACTGGGGTACTTGACATCGAACGGTCTTAGGAGAGGGGTACCTTAAAAGGTCCGTTATGACCTATTACCTCACCCAACGGCAAAGGATGTCGTCTAGAAGGGGTGGGTCTCTAGTTTCGACCCAGAAGACGTAACGTCCGTCTAAGAAATGGTAGTTTCAGAGGTCTAAAGATCTTCTCGCGTTTTCGATAATGTTTCATTGTAAAGAATTAGGAAGATTACAAAGGTACTGGTAAACTAAACACTAGAGTGGATGGAAAAATTTTAATAACCGAAATTTCGTTATTAAAGGAATAGAAAAGTCAGTATTTTATCTGACAATAAACTTCACTTTCACTTTCAGTGAGTCACCACAAACTGAGACACTGGGGTACTTGGGGGACGGTCCGAAGAGGTAGGTACCTTTAGAGGTCCGTTCTTATGATCTCACCCATCGACAAGAGAAGAGGTCCCTTAGAAGGGTTGAGTACCTAGTTTAAGTCCAGAAGACGTGACGTCCACCTAAGAAATGACAGACTCGGTGGTCTCTTCGTGTTCTTTTGACCTCACCCATCGGGAAAGAAAGAGGTCCCCTAAAAGGGTTGGGTCCTTAACTTGACCCCAGAAGACGTGACATCCGTCTAAGAAATGGTCGACTCGATGGACCTTTGATCACAGATTAAGTTACGACCGACCGATTTCTGTAAAGGTTTCCGTTGAGTGGTTATGACGGATGATATGAATTCCAATCGGTACTTTAATTTTCTACGAATGAGGAACCTTCTTTTCAATACTGGTTGGATCTATCATATAAGTTTTCGTCTCTGTAATGAAACGGCTGATTCCAGGTAGATCAGTTCCGATACCAAAAAGGACACCAGTACATACCTACACTCTCAACTTGACACTTCTTCCGACTCGCGGCTTCTTAATTACGAAAGTTTGACACCACAACCTCTTCTGAGAACTCTCAGGGAACCTGACGTTCGTCTAGGTTGGTCAGGTAAGACTTCCTCTAGTCGGGACCCACAAGAAACCTTCCTTACTACGATTTCGACTTTGAGGTCATGAAACCGGTGAAGTACGCTTCTCAACTGAGTAACCTTTTCTGAGACTACGACCCTCCCTAACCCCCGTCCTCCTCTTCCCCTGCTGGCTCCTACTCTACCGACCTACCGTAGTACCTGAGCTACCTGTACTCAGACTCACTTGAGACCCTCAACTACCACCTGTCCCTCCGGACCGTACGACACTAAGTACCCCAGCGTTTCTCAACCTGTGCTGACTCGCCGACTTGACTTGACTTGACTATGAATTCCAAAACAAACGATGTTACTCTTTCTTTCCCTTCCTTCCTCCCTCCCTCCTTCTCTCTTTGTCCCTATCTCTCTGTCTCCTCCTTTCCTTATTTCCTTCCTTTCCTTTGTTTCCGCCCATCCCCCACCGTCCTCCCTCCCTTTATGTCAGATCCCGGTCTTGCTCCTTCTTACCTAGACCCCAAATTCTGAAACGGGTTCCACGCTTGTCTTGTCAGACACTTTAGGAACTATTGGGTACTGTGTCTGTAGTGCAGTGTATAGAAAATCCCTTTAAATCCTAGTGTCTTTGAAACATTAAACGGGTTCGAGTGTGTAGATCGTTTACCACCTCGACCTTAAATTCGTGTCGACACTAAGTGAGTGTCGGGAATTAGTACGAGGAAGTATTGTTACTGACCTTCCATGTTTAAAAGTCGGTTGTTAATTTTTTTTACCTCGGTATCTTTATTTCTTGTTATCCTTATATATCCATGAATTGTATATAATCATGTCAGTGGTATTAACTTTTTCTTTTATGTTATACTGTCTTAAATTACTTTAAAACGTCGTATTCGTAAATGATCAGACGACGACGACGATTCAGCAAAGTCAGCACAGACTGAGACACGCTGGGGTATCTGTCGTCGGGTGGTCCGAGGGGGCAGGGACCCTAAGAGGTCCGTTCTTGTGACCTCACCCAACGGTAAAGGAAGAGGTCACGTACTTTCACTTTTCACTTTCACTTCAGTGAGTCAGCACAGACTGAGAATAACTGGAAACATAACCTTGTTTTCACAAAATTCGCTTTGCAAAATTGTACTTTTTCTTACTTTTCGTATTTTATTTATTCGTCTATGAAAACTCAGTGTCAAACTATTCTTGATTTAAAATAATAGTGAATCACCCTAGACACAATATCGTGTAAAAATGATATAGACTCGAAATGACCTGTATAAATGACATCCAACCCCTTATGGTTTGTTGTTCCTTGATCCCAACACTAGGAATCGGACAAAATACTAGATATTATTTAGGGATGTTCCTTACAGACCTGGATTCAAAGGATTGAATGTTTTCACTCCGTGAATCGGATCTAATCTCCAATAGTATAAAATAAAACAATATCTTGAGGAAAGAGGTTTATTTAAGAAGTCAACTAAAGTTTATTCATTACGACTATTTTGACTTCGTACTGTTTATAGTTTTTTGTTTCAAAATTAAAAAAGGAACTCGAGGATCTAAATACAAAATCTCCTCCGGTTCGGAATTTTGTACACCCTTTTACTATGATTTTACTTTATATAAAGTTGTAAAGTGTATAACGTAAGGTTTTCAGGATTAAGAATCTTCATCACAAAATTTTTCTTAAGAGACCGATTATCAAAACAACTTACAACTTGTGAAGTAGAGGGACAACCTCTTAATGTTATCATACGGTAAAATTCTTTGGTCACTTTAAAACGACGTCCTTTGTTTGAAAGAATTGAAACAAATAAGTGAACTTTGTGTTCGCTTGAACCCAGTCGAAAAAAAAAAAGAAGTGGATTTCACTTATAAGGTTTTTGGTATGAAAAAGAGAGTCTTTTGTTCGAAAAATTATACCTAATGTTCGAGTACTTGGGGTTCCTGGGGTCAAATTTGTAGAGTTGAATGAATGTCTGAGACTTTACTAAAGATGATATATTATTGTTCAGTTACCTGTAATATAAGTACTTAAGTTACAACTTAAAGTATTTGTGTCTCAATTGAATCGTGTCTGGTATAAATTCCATAGGAAATCTTTCCTTCAACTATTATGTTTTTTTTAAGTTTCGAGTAGTTTCTTTTATTTAGACTCTATTACATCTATGTGTAAGTTTTATCCCTTTTATGGAGATTGAGGAGAAAAGAGAAATTGAAGTTCGATTCTGAAACAAGACAACTAATTTGGAGAAAGGTAAAGAGTAGTAAAGGGTTTCGATTCTAGTCTTCCTTTTTTTAGACTTCTCCCTTGTGACCTTAGTGTCCGAGATGGAGTGGAGATGGGACAAGGAGACGATTAGAGCCGGTAAGGACAGATTCTAAGGGAGGAGGACCCATAGTCGAGAATAGGGTCGAAGGTAGTGTTCTCGAACGGAATCTAACTCTCACTGGGTTCATGCAAAAAAGTGACTTTACAGTTAATTCTAAGAATTCGGAAAAGAAATTCGAGCCTCTAATAGAGGGTAATTGGTACACACATACACACGAGGTAACAAGTCAGCACAGACAGAGAAACGCTGGGGTACCTGACATTGGTCCCCCAGGTACCTTAAAAGGTCCGTTCTTATAACCTTGCACAACGGTAAAGGATGGGGTTCCCTAGAAGGGTTGAGTCGTTAGTTTGGACACAGAGGACAGAGGACGATCCTCCTTCGGGAGGTGGTGGACCCTTCGGGAGGTGATTGGTGTAAGTAGAGATTTTAGTGTTTGATTCACTTTCCTCCTTTCTAACGATACCGTAGTAAAAATGTTACCGTTTACTTATCGGTCTCCCTCTCAAAGACAATGAAAATCTTTACCCCCTATTTCTTCGTTTGTGATAAATATGTATATATTTGTTCGACTTGTTTTAAAAATGAATATTCGGTATCTAACACGACACTTCATCCGTTTGTCTTCTTCTAACCCCCTCCCTCATCTTAAATTCCTGTCCTAGGTCATTGTTTTTCACTCAAAATAGGGTTGTGAAGTCGACAAATTTAGGGATTTGACTGGGACCACCATGGGTAGTGGTAATCAAACCCTTTTACAGGGGTAGGAGAACGATTCTGGTTCACGACCCCTTTGAAGACAATAAGGTGACGTGACAACGGTTGGTCTGGACTTTTACACACCCAAGAGTCTCTTTGTAGAGTGATACGTCACAATTCAAAGTATCGTAAGAACTGTGTCATAAGATGTAAACCATATGTTACACTAACCACTCGACCGGAACCTTGACTTTGAGACTGATATTACACTAAGGGTGGGAAACCCATGTGTTGGACAAGTACTTTATCTCTAACGTAAATAAAAGTCCGTTCTTTTCATGACTCCAAAGAGATTAGGTCTTGTCAAATTCATATCCTTTACAAGGTCTCCTATCGTTAGTTTTACTACTTACTCGATCTAACAAAATAAGTACACCTTTATATTTACTTCGTATTTAATGCGTTCTCTTTAAACGACTCCCCTTTTTTTTATTAACCCCTTTTAACACACTACCAGATGTCTTACACTTTCCGTGTCTGGAGTTTCGATCTCTTTATTGTATCATACTTAGTTCCCAATCATCAGTGTTATTATCTTACAGGTGTCTCATTTCGTCTTCGACGAAGGTGATGGTTTTTCATCGACCCTTTGATGTCACTAAACTTACTCCAGATCCTTAGGTTAGGACACTCCTGAAGTTTTATCTGAGATTGTGATACACTAGGAGTACAATTTTCCTCCATTTTTGGTAGGTCGATCCCTTGGTTATTGTCAAGGTAACGTCAAATATCTATCGAGGAAACTAAGAAACCCCAGTATAAGAAATTATTTGTAACCTGTCTTCGGTAAACAATGGTTGAAAAGAGTGGTGACTTTTTCCGACAACCTTTGTAAACACAAACCGGTGTTCGACGAACACGAAACGAGACCGGTAGATTTTTAGGTATCTACGCACTATTCATTAATCTCTAGTAATAGAATAAAGGTTACTGTTTATTCTTTGTTAGAGTGTATAGGAATTGTCCGAGGTTACGACAAGTCATCTTCATATTACACTCGTTATACACATCGTTAAAATTTAAAATTTCATCGTTTAAAAATTTTTCAATGTTCTTTGTCCATTTTATGTAAATTATTATGTTAAACAAATTAGATCGTATAGGTTTTATAATGTTACAATAGTACACTGAGATCGGTATAAAGGAAAGAATCATTCGTATACACCGGTCTTATGGTATGGTATATCGTCTCCTTGGATCTCTTTTCTTCACTTCTTTTTAAACACATATCCAGTTACCTCTTTGTGAGTGAAACTGAGTTTCATTACTTACGTTACTGACTTAACTCGTGAGATATTCTTTAAGGGGACTCTTTCTCCTCCTCCTGGTATCTGTGCTAAACACTAAAAATAAAACTACTATACACCTTACTCTTAAAGTAGTTTTATTTTTACTTGGTGGAATACATTAAAACTCTATAATTAAAATCTTATTTCAATAAAAGAAATATACGGGGATATTCACTAACAAAATTTTATATATGTTTATATTAAAATTTTTAGAAATGTTAACCGTTGAAGTTACTACAATTCTATAATACTGATCTTTTATTTCATAGTATTACTTTTAATATTTATTTTATCAGTTGTAGACATGCACGAGTCAGTACAGACTGAGAAACACTGGGGTTCCTGACATTGGTTATATGTCGGAACTGCATGAGTAAAAGGATAACCCTTGGTCAAACAACAAGGTACAGGTCAAGATTGACAACGAAGGACCGGACGTGTGTCTAAAGAGTTCTCCGTCCAGTCCACCAGACCATAAGGGTAGAGAAAGTCTTAAAAGGTGGCAAATAACACTAGGTGTGTCAGTTTCTGAAGTCGTATCAGTTATTTCGTCTTTATCTATAAAAAGACCTTGAGAGTCCCTTCGGTTTTAGAAACTTTTCGAGAATTTTGAATTGTTATTCTTTTGTTGAGTTCTTTTTATCATTTTATTAGACTTATGTATGAAGTAGTTGTTTCTGTATGTCTACCGTTTATCCGTATACTCTCTACGGGTTAGAAGTAATCCCTCAATGTTAATTTTGTTGTTACTCCACGGATAATCCGACTGACTTTAAAAAATTTTCAACTATTGTTTACTAATGTTACTTCACGTCGTCGTTCTTGAGAACAAATAACAGCCATCCTTACTTTCTACCACGTCGGTGACACCTTCTACCAAGTCGTGAAAAGGTGTTTCGATTTGTATCACAATCGTATGATAAGTCGTTAGAACGAGGATTCATAAACGGGTTAACTCATCTTTTGACTAGTTGTGTTTTTATAGACGGCAGTATACAAATATTGACGAAATAGATATTAATGAGTTTTAACTTTCATTGGTTCTACAGGAAGTTATTTACTTATCTATTGACGTTATGTAGGTTCGTTACCTTATAATAAATTCTCATTTTTCTTTACGAGATAGTACGGTGTGTTTCTGTACTTCCTTGGAATTCAAGTATAACGTTTACTTTCTTTGATAGGACCTTTTACGATGTATCATATACTAAAGTTAATATAGTGTAAGACCTTTTCCGTTTTGATCTCACTGTACTTTCTAATTATAAACGGTCCCGGATTCCACTCCCACCCTATTTGTTTGTCCGCTTCCTGTGACGAGTTCATTTTTTACAAAACTAATTTTTTTTTTTTTGTGGGTGAGACTACTCCCAGTTTCACTGTGTTCTCAGTTGAATTTGTCGAGGGTTTTCGGTCTTGACCTTTTTAACTCAGTTATTTTATTTATTTTGTCGTGACCTAATATTGAGTTTTCTATTTTATTCATAGGTACTCAGGTGGAATATATTTATTTACTAATTTATTCAATTGTTTAGGAGTACGTCTTCTTAAGGTGTATTTAATACATTTATGAGGTGGTGCGATTACCTCCCCTTGTATTGAGGGGTAGGAATTCATATCCGACATGTATCACCGAAAGAAGGTTTCTCATGTCATACCTTTATTCCCCCTTTCTTATTGTCACGCCTTTGGATTGTTTGTAATAAAGACGGACCACTGGTTTCAGTTACAGTCACCGATATTTAGTATGTCTAAAATACACGGGAACTATACTACATTATTTTTACTGTACGAAATGGAGACACTTGAAGGAGGGGTTTGGGTATTGAGATTACGTTAGTATTCTTTTTGTATGTTAAAGTTTTTCCCAGTAGGATACTATATAGTCTACTCATGAGGGGTTTTGACAGTTTCAGTAGCTTTTACTCCTTCTCAGACTCTTTCATAGTTTCGGTTCCCCTATGATTTCTCTGTCCTAAGATCTTGTCCTTTCCCTGTTTTTCATTTTCGATTCCTCTAGACTTATTTGGTACCTGAAATCAATTATTATTAGATAGTCACAACCCAGTATTAACGTTTTTTATCTACCACGATTACATTCTTAGATTCTGTAATTGTCATCTCTTTGGACACGTAAATAAACCCCCACTCTCCTCCTACGTACCCTGGAGAGATATAATAGACAAGTTAGAAAGACATTTGGATTTCAAAAGTTTTGATTAGATAATTAATCCTTCAATTATAAGACTGATTGGGTAACTACGTTTGAAATTACATTCCACATAAAAACATTGGTTGTAATCGATGATTAGTCTAGTGCCTGGATTCACTACTGATGATTTCACATCACGGTTCTTCCAGGTAAAACTTCCTTAAACAGTAGGAATGACCTTTTAGGGTAGTTGTCTCTTCGGACCATCCAATGTCAGGTACCCCAGTGTTCCTCAACCGATACTGACTCGTGTTCTGTGTGAGTAAATAATACTTTTGATGTTATAATGTTAAGAGACACTTTGGTTAAGATTAGTCTCATATTCGATGAGCCAGAGGAGGTATTACAACGTTACATCAAAGGTGACGGAATCGGGAACGAAGGGTAAGTGTCGATTACAACCTTATAAAGAGACAGAGGGATAAAAGGTGAGTAAGAGATCAGGTGTCAGTAGACCGACGATGGGGGTTGACCAGAAGGTTACAATTATTACCAAATGGATTTGGTCATCCGTGAGTGGGTAATAGAGTGAAATAAAACCTTCATAGACTGTGTAATAGGTAAAGAAAGGAAAGTTTTGTGAAACGAGAAAACACAGGTAGTATAAAACGGAACACCTTAGAAGGGTGGAGAGAACTTAGAAGAACCTCACACTCACACGAAGACACGTACAGATATACAGAGCCAAAGTAAGGATAAGACAGGAATTTACATTAAGAGGAAATTCAAGTCAATTCGATTTAGAAGAAGTGAGATGTAATGAGAGACACTAATGGAGATGAAGGGACCGAATCATTGATGATATCCAACTACTTACGTAGACACGAGTCAGTACGGACTGAGAAACGCTGGGACACCTGACATCGGGTGGGGGTCTGAGGAGAAAGGTACCTTAAAAGGTCCGTTCTTATGACCTCACCCCACGGTAAAGGAGGTGGTCCCCTAGGAGGACTGGGTCCCTACCTTGAATGCAGAGAACGTAGAGGACATAACCGTCCGTCTAAGTAACTCGGTAGACCCTAAAGGACGGGTCCCGAGAGAGGACTCAACCCCTTTTGTAATAGGATGAGTGAAGATCGTAAAGGTGAATCGTTGAGGTGAGTGTATGATTTCCATTATTCAAGATCTTATTGGACAGTAGAGGAAAGGGGGATTCGAGAAGTAAGAGAATATAAGAGAGTTATATGTGATAGTGTAACAGATGAGTTTTGTTATGACTTCAGTAATATAAGTCGAGACAGGAGTGAAGGTTATAATTTTAGTAAGAGGTCAAAAAGAGTTGTATGACGGGTTCTTAAAGAGATTAGGTAGTTAAAGATAGGTGGGGATCTTGGTAGTCGAATCAAGTTCGGTAATAGGAGAGAATAGAGTTAGGGATGTTATCGGAATGTGACCAGAGACATAGTGGTCCGAAAAGGGTGGGTTAGGTAAGGGGTGAGATAGAGTAGTAAGGGATGAAGTTCTATGAAATTACTAACGGGAAACAACAACCAAACTCCGAGTTCACTAAATTAAAACGATTTTCCAGGAAATATTAATCCTGGGACGGATTTTGAGTAGATGAAAGACGAAGAAAGGGATGAGGGGATAAAGGAGGAGGGTGATAAGATGGAGACTAAGGAGTTTGTAGATACGACAAGTGAAACGGACACAATATTACAATAGAGTGAGAGTAAAAGTGATTGTGAATAAAGAGACTTAGTAGTTTAGGACCTATCAACAGAGAGGGTATATAACGGTGTCTCGGAAAACGAAGACGAGAATTTTGGGAAGTGTGTGTGTGTGTGTGTGTGTGTGTGTGTGTGTGTGTGTGTGAGATAAAGTTTAAAGGACAATGAATAGACTTCACAATTAATTGAGGTTCGAGAGATTTCCATTGTTCTTACAGATATAATGAACAATGAGAGGGACTCTTATAGATCCTGTTACTGACTGTGACTCTTTTACAAACTTTCTACATAACTACCTACCTTTACACCTACCCACTTTTTTTTTTGAACTTTCCATCTTTTAGATAAATTTGAATCTACAATTTTTTTTTTTTTTTTGGGAGAGACATGACCCAATGACGAACGGTTCACGAAAACTAAGATTATGTAAAAAAGTCTTTATCGGAACCAAAGACACACATACTTTTTAAGTATTTCTTATAGGTGACATAGGGTCCAAATTTCACTCCTAAAAGGTTCTCTCATAATAACGACATCCAATGTTATCAGTGTAATTAGTGGATTATTGGTACAAACTTGATGTGTACTTACCTGTTCCGGTTTTAAGGTTCTGTAGTTTCCTGAACCTAAACTATTATTGTCGAACCTTCGTTACTCTTATCACTTCCTTTCTTAACAGTCGTTGACTTCCTATTGTCACCCCTAATTGGTCATGTGTAGTTCCCCGATACTGGTGTTTAAGTTATATCCTACATATTTATCTGTATCTTCGGTCTTACTTGGGGACAGAGTCCATCGGAAATCTAAACTGTTAAACTGTCAGGTCCTTCTAAAGTTTCGATGTCCCTTATCTGGTTCTGATCTAATCCTTTGAAACTCATAATCATCGTCATTTTATATGTTATTATTCCCGTTCTAGTTTATATAAGATAGCACGAATACACATCCTGACTCTTTGTTTTATGTCCCACTTTTTGAACCTCTCAGTTTGAATTTCATAAAAGAGGTTTTCGTGAAAAAGTACGTTTTCGTTGTTATCCATTTAGTAGAGTTTTACGCAATAAAAATGAAAAAGAAAACCAATATGAATTTTCATTTATTTTTAGGATGGTTTCTTTCGACAATTTAGTAAATGAAAATTTTACAAATTATTGTCGGAACACAATGTTTTCTTGTCTGTAGGTTTGTTGTAATTACTATTTCAATTATAGTTGTCTTGATTTTCATTATCTCGAAGAAAACTGAAGATGAGATTTCCGATAATATCTTAAGTAATAACCTAAAAAACGGAAAAAAAAAAAACATTCACTTCTGATAGTTCCTCTCTTACCGATATTACCAGACAGATGGTGATATAGAAGGAAGGAAGTGACTACGGTAAAGGTGAATCTAATAGGTGTTTTCTCATCACAATTCCTTGTCGATACGAAATCCAAATAGGGTTTGTAAAATGTCTGAGGTCTAGATTTCTAGGTTTTATAGTCCAACAATACTTAGGAGGTGAATTAGAAAAGACATATCTAAACTGAATGGTGGACAAGTTGTAATAACTTTTGGAGAACTCAAACAACGGCGAAAAAATAGAGGGTACATATCGTGTCATTATTTGTTTCTTGTAAGAGTATTATTTACGAGTTTTTCATCTACTTTTATTACCTAATCTTCCACGAACTGGTGGACAGAAATGGATATTATAGTTCTACACACACACACACGTACGGGTCAACACAGGTTGAGAAACACTGGGGCACGCGATATCGGTCGGTCCGAGGAGACGGTCCTATAACTTAACGATTAAAGACTTTTGACTCTATTGAACCATGTAGAAAGGAAAAAGTAACGAAAGAACTAAATAAAGATCCTCGAGGTGTAAAAGAGTACTGGACAGAAGAGGACGTCAGTAAACAGTATATTAACGAAAGTTTGGGGATTAAACAATGTTGGGTAACAACAATGTTTGCCACAAGAGAAACTACTTCTTCAGAGATGGGTCGTCCAATTACTATAATTTAATAAATCATTGGGGATAGAAATTTATTTAATATTCTCTACGTCCAGTAAACAAATAAAAATCAGGAGTCTGAAACATGTCCGGTAATTATGTATCCTTCCTTGATCTCGTTTGAGTAAAGACGGAGTCCTTCATCTCAACTCGAGAAGAGAATCACGACTTATAAATAAACTTAAAGGTGTCTCAGTTCACGGTTAATGTAATTTTGTTAGATCTGTAGAAATTTTAGATTTTTCCGTTAAGTGTTCCATTCAACCTGAGGTTGTAAGTACCTTTATCACTAAAGTATCTTCAGACATCATTGAACAAGGAAACGGACTCCACGAGTTACTTGATTTGTTGTGTCTATGTATTAAAATACCCTTTTAATATAATCCCTCGACATCCACCTTTGTAGATTGAAGTATCAACCAAAGAGAATTTATTTCTTTTAAGTCATAGCAATTTATTTTAGCTATCAATGTCGCCTACAGGTGGTTTCTGTTTAAAATCTTTTGGTCCTGATAAACGAGTCAATTTAAACATTTTTTTTCCTGTTAAACGAAGTCACAAAATTCAAATGAGACATTGAGAATTCAAGTTAATCTAGAATAAGAAACTTAAATTCGAACCTGTAAAAAGATGTTAAACAAATTGACTTATAGGAGACTCCCATCTAACACACACACACACACACACACACACACACGTGCGTACACACATACGAACAAACTAAAACAAAAATGAGTTAGGTTTATGTGAAGTAGATTGAAGGAGAGGTATAAAGGTAAACGAAACATTTTCATTGAATTTCGTACACATATTTATTTCAACTTACCTCGAGTAATACCCTTATGTATTATAAAATCGTTCTTTAAAAGGAACCCAAAATACTTTAAAATTAGAAAAATTTTTAAACATCTGTTCAAAAACTTTGATGAAAAAACAAATACCTATATGATGGATTAAAAGATTTTATCTAAATAAATCAATTAATACGAGACAAATATAATCAACACTGTAAGTGATAGTAAAGTATTGAATTAAAAAAATGTAAAGTCGGATACTCCAGGGTGCAATCTGTGAAAATAAGTTTAGACCTATGAGTCTGTTCGAAAATACTAAAACGAATCAGGACCTTTTTTTGGGAACTCAGGATGTGATCAAAAGGGATTCCAAAGTGTACCACCTGACTGACGAGGTGTGAAGTCATACTTGTAAGTTTTGACATTAAAAAGGAATATCGTTTGAACTGGTTTTAAAAATTTTGTCAATAAAATTTCCGATATAAAAGAGTCGTTGGAAATTTTTACTTACGGAACCCCATTCGAAATGAAGACTGAGTATTGTAAACGAATATAAAACTTTAATTAAAAATAATGTCATCTCAACGAAATGTTACAACACAATCAAAGTCATTTCACTTAGTAGATCTTAATACAGGAGAGAAAAAACCTAAAGGAAGGGTAAATCAAGTGTTGTCTTGTGATTCTTCTCAAGGGACACGATATGTTATCCAAAGGTAATCAATAAATAACATATACATCATAGTTTCGTAAGTAAAAATTGTGAAAAATAAAGTGCAAAATGTACTAGAAATCGAGTCCGACTTCGACCAGAGTATTCTGATTTTAGTTTATAACCGTCCCTACACGAGCCAAAATCTCCGAGGTCCCCTCTTAGACAAAGGATAAGTGAACTCCCCAATTCACCAACCGTCTTAAGTCAAGGAAACGTCAACACCTATGTTCTAGAGACCAACCAACTACTAACGGTCGACTCCTGGTGGTAGGTGGCCGAAGATCTCAGAAAGACGAAAGGGACCTAGGGTCAGGGGAAGGAGACGGAAATTTTCGGTGTCGTCCCCCAGAAGTGTGAACTTTAGAGGAGATGGAGAAGGAGCTAGTGACGCAGTGAGGCTGACTGAGAAGACGGAGCGAAAAGACTAAAAGTCCAGGATATACTAATATAAGTCGAGTGTATCTATTAGACTTTATTAGAGACGTAAAATCCAAAGTATCGGTATTAAAGTAGACGTTTCAGAGAAACGGTACATAGCATTGTATGTGTCCGTATTCTGATCTCCCCTTTCTAGTACTCCCAATTTTTAGACAGATGGAGTTACTGTATGTCTCTTCTGTTACCGTGGGGTGAGGTTATGAGAACGGACCTTTTAGGGTACCTGCCTCCTCGGACCGCCCGATGTCCTCAGCGCTCCTCAGCCTGTGCTGACTCGCTGAAGTGAAAGTTAAGAGTGAAAGTACGTGACCTCTTCCTTTACCGTTGGGTGAGGTCATAAGAACGAACCTCTTAGGGTCCCTACCTCCTCGGACCACCCGACGACAGATACCCCAGCGTGTCTCAACTTGTCTGACTGAGCTGAATCGTAGTCGTCGTCGTTACTCTATACAAGTTTTGATGAATGTCGTCGTAACAAACGTTATCGTTACTTAATTGCTTTCGTTGGATTTACGTGTGGTTTTCCTTAACTAAGTTAATACCTTTAAGTATGTTATCTTCTAACAAGTCAACGTTCGTTTTTAACTCTTTTCAAAATAAAAGGGTATACCTTTCGAGAGATTCTTAAAACCTCCTTTCGTATAATTTTCCACTTAATATAACAACTCGGAGTTTCCGGTTTCCTATTTAAGTTCAAGGTTGTTCACAGTGAAAAACTGTGGAGGTTTATAGATACTCCTTAAAAGATGTTGGATAGAGATTTTGTTCTGACAAATGAAAACAAGATAAATACATACTTTCGTACATAATACATACATACATAAAAACCATTGTCGTTTAGTACAAAGAGGAAAATAATAGAAACATCGACAGAGTAGTTATAAACTCTGAGCTATATAGGTTCCAGTCTTTTTATAAAAGGAAAAGATGGGACGGGGTCCGGGGTTCGAAGAGAGAAAAAGACTACAGAGAAATAAAGACAATGATGTAGTCTGAATCAAATGATCCCAACGGTGTTGTTTTATAGTGTTTGTTCCGTCGAATGTGTTATCTTTAATTAAAAAGAGTGTCAAGACCTTCGACCTGTAGATCCTAGTTTCACGACCGTCACAAAATAAAGGATACTCCAAAAAGATAAACAGAACGTCTACCAGTGGGAAAACGACTGAGAAGTGTACCGACAGGGAGACACGAGTACGTGGGAACTAGAGAGAGAGAGAGAGAGAGAGAGAGACAGGATTAAAGGAGAAGAATATACTGTAGTTAACTTACCCTATCCCGGGTGGGATTACCGGAGTCAAATTTAATTAATGGAAATATTTCCGGTATAGAGGTTCATGACAGTGTAAGACTCTATGACCTCTAATCCTGGAGATGTATATTAAAATCCCTCTTGTTTTAACTCGGGTATTGATAGGGGGGTTTTGTCACCGTCTAAAATAAAACCCCCCGAGGTTTTAGTGACCTCTACCACTGGCGTCGGTACTTTAATTTTCTACGAACGAGGAACCTTCCTTTCGATACTGGTTGCATCTATCGTATAATTTTTTGTCTCTGTAATGAAACGGTTTTTCCAGGTGGATCAGTTCCGATACCAAAAAGGTCATCAGTACATACCTACATTCTTAACCTGATATTTCTCCCGACTCGCGACTTCTTAACTATGAAAACTTGACACCACAACCTCTTCTGAGAACTCTCAAGGAACCTGACGCTCCTTTAGGTTGGTCAGGTAGGATTTCCTTTAGTCAGGACTTATAAGTAACTTTCCTTTACCGTGGAGTGAGGTCATAAGAACGGACCTTTTAGGGTACATGTCTCCTCGTACCACCCGATGTCAGGTTCCTCAGAGGTCCTCAGCCTGTACTGACTCGTTGAAGTGAAAGTGAAAAGTGAAAGTACTTAACCTCTCCCTTAACCGTTGGGTGAGGTCATAAGAACGGACCTCTTAGGGTCCCTACCTCCTCGGACCACCCGACGGTAGATACCCCAGCGTGTCTCAGTCTGTCCTGACTTCGTTGAATCGTCGTCGTCGTCGTAAGTAATTTTCCTGACTACGACTTTGACTTTGAGGTTATGAAACCGGTGGATTACACTTCTTGACTGAGTAACCTTTTCTGGGACTACGACCCTTTCTAACTTCCGTCCTCCTCTTCCCCTGTTGTCTCCTACTCTACCGACCTACTGTAGTGACTGAGTTATCTGTACTCAAACTCATTTGAGGTCCTCAACCACTACCTGTCCCTCCGGACCGTACGACGTCAGGTGTCCCAGTGTTTCTCAGTCTGTGTCGACTGACTGACTCGACTTGACTTGACTAGGGTTATACGATTGGTCAGTTTCGAGTTTAAGAAAGACTGAGGAGAGAGAGAGAAGGAGAAGAGCAAGTTCATATATTTGTCAGGTATGTCTAGTTATAGTCTTTTTGTTTGTTGGGTTAGTCTTTTACCCGTCTTCTGGATTTGATTGTAAAGAGGTTTGTTCTGTATGCTCTCCGGTTATTTGTGTACTCTTCTACGAGTTGTAGCGAGTGTTAATCTCTCTATGTTCAGTTTTGATGTCACTTCGTAGTGAAGTGAGGTCAGTCTCACCGGGAGTAGGTTTATGGATGTTGTCATTTACGATCTCTTCTATACCTTTGTCTCCCTTTTGAAAAAGTGACAATCATCCTTACATTTGACTATGTCGGTTATACCTTTTGTCATACCTCTAAGGAATTTTTCGTCCTTATTTAGATGGTGTACTGGACAGATAGGGTGAAACCCGTATATGGGACTCTTTTGGTGTTAAGATTTTCTGTGTACATAGAGTTACAAACAACGTTGTTATAAATGTTATCGATAATTCTGTACCTTCGTTGGATCTACAGGTAGTTGTCTCCTTACCTATTTCAACACCATGTAAATATGTCACTTTATAATGAGTCGTCATTTTTTCTCACTTAAACTTAGTCGACATCACTCCACTTACTTGTATCTCGGAAAATATGTCTCACTTCATTTAGTCTTTCTCTTTTTGTTCATAGTATATAATTACGTATATATATACCTTAGATCTTTTTACCATGACTACTTGGATTATCTCTTGTCCGAACACTTGTGCCACCACCTCCCTGTTCAACTCTTTCACCGTAACCGTGTATATGGAATGTAACATTTTATCTACCAATAACCCTTCAACAACTTATTGTGTCCCTCGGGTCTGATCACGAGACACTATTGGAGCTCCTCTCCCTACCCCTTCCCCTCCCTCCCCTCCTTACCCAATAATGACTAAACACAACAGTATGTCGTCTTTGGTTGTGTTTTAACATTTTGTTAAAAGGTAGGTAATTTTTTTAACTTAATTTTAAAAGTTTCATTTATTTCGTCTTTTTTCGTTTATACCAGACTTACTTAAGATGATATTGTGAAAAAGGCTAAGAGGTATAGATGAGATTACCTCTAAAGACTGGATTTGATAATGATATCCTACGATCGTTTGAGAGGTCATGAGAGAGTATGTAAATGACGATCTGGACAGAAAGCTTTTGTCGTCACTATTACGATGTATTTGAGTTTTTTGACTATCACTGAGGATTTAATAACGGATTCTTAACGGATTATTATTGAATCTACCGAGAAATTTCTATAGAAATCTGACGGAAACTTCGGGAAAGTACCTCGAATTATATTTTTTTTATTATTATTATTATTGTTGGGTTAGTTTTTCAACCGTCTTCTGGACTTCTCTGTAAAGAGGTTTCTCCTGTATGTTAACCGGTTCTCTGTGTACTTTTCTACGAGCTGTAGAAATTAATAATCTCTTTAGGTTTAGTTTTGATGTTACTTCATAGTGGAGTGTGCTCAGTCTTAGTAGTAGGAGTTTTTTAGAATTTTTGCTACTTACGAACTCTCCTACACCTCTTTTTACTTAGGACTAGAGAAAGGTTTCTTAAGAGAACATAATACAAGGTACTGAGAGACTTTAGAAATCAGAGATCTTGTCACACAAAATATAATATCTATTTTTTGATAACCACTTAGTTTTTTGATTGAAATTAAGAAACCTCTTTGGTTTCTTACTTTACCTTATTATATTTGGGTTTATTATGATTTTCCTTATAGATTTATAAGTGTGTCCAATATTTCAAAATCAAGTCTGAGAATAAAAAGAAAGGGTAGTTCGATAAGTAACTCTGAAGGGGCTCGAAAAATAAAATACGGAAAGAAACTTATAAAAGTTCTTCTATGATAATGAAAGATCCATTAATCTAACATGGTGTATACTTATATTTAATGCGACTAGAGGGGTTCGTTATTAACTTGACGTGCGTGTGTTCATGGACAAAAAAAGACTTTAGAAAGGAGACTGATGGCTGACCGTCCACCCAAGTCTTGGATGATCACTCGGTGTACCGTTGACACGTGTCGTCGCACTGTCGTCAATTTCGTAATTTCTTGGGGTATAAAGAGTCGTAAATAATCTAAAGTTTTAGAGAATTCGTGGATAGTGACCCGTTAAAAATTAAATTGTGACTCACTTGGACTCGATAATAAGTACATGTTCACAACAACGTCCATGAATTTCTCTAAACACAACCAATTAGTAGTTGTCTCGGTCCTGAGGTGTTTTGGTTCCTGCTTTACTTTCGGATCCTTACTTTCGTAGAGTTGTGACCCTTGTCTACCCTTCAGACCCATAATGTCGTTTATCACCCTACCCTCAGAGAAGTAACCGTCCTACTCCATTCTTGTATTGTTTTATGGTTCAGGTCGCTTTCCTCAGTCGTTCAATAAAGACCCTACAGAGTAGAAACTTTCCTTTCTTTTCATTTCGTTATGGTATTTTAAACGTGATTAAATTTACTCACATAGATAGGTCACTACAACGTTTCATCGGACACTAACTAAGTCTTTATTTCATATGTCTCGACCCAGAAGAGAGGGGACCGTCAGGAACTGACATACATAAAACTCACTGTGATTTCTCTAATGGTTCCGTCTCTCCTCAAACAGAATGTACTTAGTTTTGTACCTATATTTTCACGTTTCTGAAAGAAAGGAAAATTTTTATGTATGTAGTACAACTATATATCGTGTTTGGTTTGATTCTAACATTAATAGGAAGTTAATTTTTATTTATTTAAAAATTTTTATGTATCTTTGTGACCTACCACTTAATTTAGATTAAGTTCAGTGACTGTCTGACAGTAAACCTAAAACCACCTTAACTTTCGTAGTCGTCCGTTCTAAACACCAACTTTCTTTTGTGTGTCTCCTTTTTCATTACTTTTTCTATGTAAAGTTTAATGTCTTTTTATATATTAATATGATACAAGTCATAACAGTTGTGTTAATTTTCTGAGTACGAATTTGTAAATAATAAAAGAGATAAAATTTGTACAGAGATTCTAGAACGAAAGTTAAAGATAGATGAACCAATTACCAAGAGTTTACGTATTCTTAGTGGATCTCTCAAACAGTTTTTAAGTATGAAGGTCCGGTACGAGTTTCTATAACGACATACCATCTTTATGTTGTAAGATTTCGTTGATATACGGTTATTTTTAAAATTTTATTTGTGTATCCGAGTCCTTTTTTTCTTTTTTTTGCGATCGTATTTTAGAAGCGACATCGACACCAGTGAAGTCTACTATATCTTTCTTGTTTCAGACAGGACATCTTGAACTTTCTAAACTAAGTGGACTGGAACTTATGTATGGTACTAACAGTACTTATATTCGTTTTTTTATTGGGATTCGTCTTAGGTTTCCTTAATTGGAACTCGTTCCATATACAAAGAGTCAGGGAGGTGTACACACACACACGAGTTCAGTACAGACTGAGAAACGTTGGGATACCTGACGTCGGATGGTCCAAGGAGACAGGTACCTTAAAAGGTCCGTTCTCATGTCGTAACGACAGGAATATAAATATACAAGAATAGTTGTACTTTTATTTCTTTTTCGAGGAATTCAGGGTACGAAAGAGTCTGTATCGCAGAATCGGAGCAAGATGTTGGATTTAAAACGAGAGAGGAGGAGAGAACAGAGGACAGAAGAGTTAGGAATAGAAAGACAAGGGTAATTTAAGATTACAGACGTAGACCATTCTCATTTTTGTTTCTCATGAGTCGTCTCTGGATCTATTGATTATTCAGTTCCAGTCACCAGGGTTTCTTTCGGGGAAATACAAAGAGGAATGTTCTTATTCCGACGACTTTTTTTCTTTTCATCTAAAGTGTTTTACACTTTACTTTTTGTATAACGTACGTAAGTTTTACTTACTAAACTTATATTTCTTTTAGGGAAAGAGGGAGCCAAGTGAGAAGGGGGTGGTACTTCCGTACTTTGAAATCTTCCTCAGTTCTCCCGACAATCTGTACTCTTTCAAAAGTCGATAAGGTTTAGTAATAGGTATACACCTAAAATTTTTGGTAATGAGGATACTCTAACGAACATTACAGATTCCGAGGTACCCCATAAGAAACCAGAATATAGGACATAAGGAGGAAACAGACCTACAATATTTCGTCATGTCTTTGAGGTATCAAGTGAGACTTACTTATGGAAATAAACGAACCCTTATACTAGAAGTAGAGTCTTCCTGATCTACAATTGTAAACTATGTTTCCAGTGGTGACGAGATGACGAATGTTTCATGATAAAAATTATCGGGAAGACGAAATGAGAAATGGGGGTGGTAGGTATCTACGGGTCGTACTTTTCTTCTAGATAAGAAGACCGTCCAACGTATATTTTGTGATCTCAAAAACACCTTTACTTTTAGTAAAAGTTACTTCGAAGAGTCAAGTGAATTATTCATACCTTTGAAGTACCTTCGAGATTAAAGAAGAACGACGAGTCAGCAAGTAGACCTTTAACTACAACAGTTTATATAAAAGTTAAGTAGTATAGGATTCGATACTTTAAAATCTGATTTTAAAGGACAGGTAGTCTCATACACCGGTCAAAAGTCCATACTTGACTCTTAGAGATTACGTTTAGTCATTCTACACTACCGGTGTATCCCTTTTTTTTTTTTTGTTCTAGGGACGAGACAGAATAGATCATTCGGAGATCCTCTGTAATGGCGAGAGTGTTTTTTTTTATTGTTGCTATTTATTTATTAATAAAAATTTCGACGTAGATCTGACTGGGGATCAAAACGGGTCAGTTTCTGGACATCTTCCGTTCAACGGGTCCTCTGTTCTTGTGGGAGGTAGAGTGATTAATAGGTGATAACTGAGGTCGGTTATAAACGGTACATCGTTACACCAGGAAGTAACGGTTAAGAAGACCGAAAAGGTTTTACAGTGCAGTCCAAAGTATACACTTTAAGTAGTTAAATCTTTACAACCGGTCATTGAGCTGATTTTTTTTTACGTCACTTGACTTGGTTTCGTACACTTCCGGTCTACACCGACCTTTTGGTAGGTAGCTGTTCGGGATCAGATCTAGTCACTGAAGTTGGGACGAATAATGGTCGTAGTGAGTTAACAGACACCAAAGACGCAAATTGTAGTTAAGGAGTTAGACGGACGCAGGGGAAGGGTGACTGAATGACGCACACTACCCGAGAAATAGTGGAGCTAAGGGTCTTCTACGGACAATTGGATACCTTTACGTGGAGAGGTGCACGTACTAGTGTTGCGTTTCTGTTCTTTATTCGGGACTATATTTAGACATATATGGTGTCCTATGTGGATACGCTAGTGCTTTATGTATCTGTGTAATGACTTTGTTTTATGTGGTTTTTACGGAGGTGATATATGGAGACCCATCACTCTCTTACCCATGTAAATTTTTTTATTTAAAGACTTAAAACCTGTTATTTATAGGAAATATATATATTGGTAACTTTCAAAAGTCTCATATGAAGACCTCCATTCCTCACTCTTCCATACCCTTCTTTCTTTAATTCTCTTTACTATAAAAAAGTTTTGTACTAACTATCCTGACCGGTACGGAAAAGTTTGTGTCAAATAGAGTGGGTAGAAAAATCTCAATTTATAATATTCTTATTTTGGATTATAAATGGTTGTTTATTTACAGGTCAATTCAAACGATCACAAAAATTTCCAGCGATGTACAGTCAAAGAACGCTAATTTATGATGAGGACCACTTCTCCCACACTTCTAACAACTTTACTGTCGTTTCCTAACTCTCATGTATTTGAATCAACCACCCGAAGGGTCCACCACGATCACCATTTCTTAGGCGGACGGTTTCTCCCTCTAGGGCCTCTACGACCAAGTTAGGAACCCAGTCCTTCTAAGGGACCTCCTCTCGTACCGTTAGGTGAAGTCACAAGAACGGACCTCTTAGGGCACCTGTCTCCTCTGGCCGTCCCATGTCAGGTACCCGTTCCTCAGTATACACTGACTTCACTGAATCATACGTGTGTGAATCAACTGTTTTGTCTTTGTCCCAAATTCTCACGTTGAGATTAAAACTTTCGTCAAGATGATACCTATTTTACGATAATTTGTCGGAAAGTACGATGTGTCTTTAGTAAGGATTTTTCCTCTCGGTTAGTTACTCCGTTCGAAGTAACGACAGACTAAAATTCTTTAGAGGTGTCGGTGAAGTTGGAAGCCGTTGTAGTGGGAGTAGTTGTAGGTAGTTATGGGTCCGTCCTGGGAGGTGGTCGTTTGTATAATACTGAACGACTTCCGAGTCGACTATCGGCAAAAATCGTTTTTCATAAAAACTAATACTATATATGGAACACAAAAATCTGTATTACGATAACGTTCGAATTATCCGATGTCTTCTCACATGTGTGTTGAAAATATCCGTGACTCTTTTGATTGTTAAACACACTGAGACAAATGACACTATAAGTGAAATAACGGTACCAGACCTTGGTTTGGTCGTTTTAGAGTGTTTTAGAGAATACGGACACAAAATGTCACAGAATTGTTACTTTAAAACTGATTTACCTTCGTCAGTTTTCGACACTACCATTTTTATCGTAAATATCCGGTATTTGTTCAATATCATCCCCGAGTGTAAAGGTCTTTTTATTATTAACACTAAAGTTGATTCAACTTAAAGGATTAAAGGTTCTACCATTTTCTGGGACTACGACCCTTTCTAACTTCCGTTCTCCTATTCCCCTACTGTCTCCCGTTCTACCAACCTACCGTAGTGGTAGAGTTGTCTACACTCAAACTCTTTCGAGACCCTCTACTACGAACCGCACGACGTCAGGTAACCCAGCGTTTCTCAGTCTGTGTTGACTCACCGACTTGTTGTTCTACTATTTATCAAAGACCCTTCTTTAACGACTTGAAGGTCAGAGGGAGATAATGAAAGAAAGGATTTAGAAAAAGACCTTACATATCTACAGTTCTTAGGTTTTCGTACGCCTAGTGAAAGGGAAGCAAGGTTAGCACGGGACGAAGAGTCGACAAGAGTGGGAGGAAAGTCCAAAAGAGACGCGAGGTATATAAGAGGGAGTGGGGGTTGGAAGGTGGTGGCGGGTAGTAGGAAGGGAGAAAGAGGAGTCGAATGGTTGGGGTGGTTGACAGAGAGACTCTTTAAAGGAACTCCAAAAGAGGTCCAGAGAGTCTTTTAGTCTAGTCTTAGTTCCCCCTTTCTAGACCAAGGTATTGGGACTCCGGTTAACGACAGACTCACGTACAATATTAAACTTCGAACTGACCACGTACTCATTGTTGGATTTAATGATTACATGGTATAACTCTCGTAGTATTAAAGTCAAACTAACATAATGTTCCTTAAAAAGTCGAGAAACTGTGAAAAAGAATGAGAGTAAAACAGAAAAAAAAGGAAGGAAAAGTTAAATAATAAAAATCTATAAACTATAGTTTACTAAATTTAATTTGAATTAAAGACCACTGTCTCCTAAAAGTTAAAAATTTTTTACCTTTCTAGAGACCCATTTACGGTCAGAGAAGAGAGAAGGGTCGGTGGGTGTGTTTAGGTAAGTATATCGTCTTTCGACGTCATTATCTAAGACTATACCCTACGTTTCTTCACTCCCCAAAAAGGTTTATCTTGAGGGAAAATAATAAAAATCCTGAGAAATTTATCAGGTTCATACACAGTAATTTAATTAGGAATTTTATAGAGAAATTTACTGATTGGTAAGAGTAAAGTTGACAATACCGTATTTTAAATTTACGTTAATACGTGTTTCTTTAACGAAGGAAGAAAACATTGACTACTACTGTCCAGTATTCGACAGGATTTAGATATAAGAAACGAATCGGTAAACGTTATATCAAATAACCACCATAATTCACGATAAATTACTTTGTCGAATATTATAATTCTTTAACAAGATAAGAGATCTCCATTTTAGTATCTTTAAGTCCGGAAATAGGTTTTCGAAACTTTTTATTTCCAAGGTTGAACCAACATCATACACTTAATTAAAACATCAATAGACATTTAAAGTGGGGATGTGTAGTGAGAGGTGTAAAGAGCTAATGGTTTTATCTCGGAGTTTGTGTCGAAACGGAAAGACTCTCCTCCAGAATTAATACTCATGATCTACAATCCCCAAATCAAACAGGCGTATAAATAAGGGAATATATTGTGTATCTTAGACGAATACAAAACGAGTTCAATCTTTCTTTTCCAGTGTTTCTTCATCCGACAATATTAGTTCAGTTACCCCCGACTTCTGACCCTTAGTGCTTAGTTTGCCGTTAAGGATTTTGTATAGTTTATTAAATTATCTTTTTCACTCCGTCTTCCCCCATTTCTACTCCCCTTCCCTATCAATCCCTCAAATCTTATTTGTACATGTGTGACGAAATAAATTTACCTATTGGTTGTTCCCGGATGACATATCGGGTCCCTTGAGACGAGTTACAATAAACCGTCGGACCTACCCTCCCCTCAAACCCCCTCTCACCTACGTACATATACATACCGGCTCAGGGAAACGACAGGTGGACTTTGATAATGTTGTACCAAGTAGTCGATATAAGGTTGTGTTTTAATTTTCAATTTTTTTATTATTAAAATTTTTCACTCCGTCTCAGCTCACCGAACTTTTAATCTTGAAGACCCAAAACTTACAAAGAGGGACCTTGACCTTTACTGGGACCTCTATCAGATCACCTCTCGGAAGTGAAACGTGACTGACTTTAGGTCTGTCCTTTCACTCAGGGGACGCTGGGGTTCAGTGAAGTAGTGGGCTTAGGTCCGAGGTCGTTCCGAGAAAGGATGGAGACACTGGAAGGGGACTTCGACACCCGACTCTATTACATCATTGTAAGAAGTCATACGTGGTCAACCTGAACTTTTACACAAGTTATACCAAAATTTTAAACCGGGAAAACGTAGTATCCACCCTTTGACTTGTCGTCCTTGTATTATTAACAGAAATCCTATCGAAAATTAACTTCCTTTTCATTATAATTACACTTAATTACAAGTTACAGTTCTGTAAAAACTTTTACACACACTATTCACAAGTTTTGTTCATTCTTTATGGGTCTAGTTACAATTATAGATACAACCAAATACTGGTCGGTTTACACTTAAGAAAGAAGTTTATGTGTCCACTTAACCGACAACTAATAATAAACTGTCCTGTGTAAAATGGACGTCGTTTTAAGTTGTAAAATGATCGACATCATAATAAACTTTCGATTAGTTATAAAAACGATTTTGAAGTCCGTGATCTCGGATTAGTATACGTTGCGACGACCTGTCTTTTATATTTTAGTCTAAATGTATAAAGACCGAGGGAACTTTTACGATCATCGTAATATTAATAGTCCATTCTAAACAATAACTTAGTCCTTCAAGACCTAATCGACAATCCTGTACCCTCAAAGTCGTCTGTAACTAATTCGGACACTATTATAAAGGGTGTGAATTACTCTACCAGTTACAGTCTAATCCATTTCTCACGGACTTTTGACATAAGACCGAAGTCTTTCTGTCTTTTTCCACTTTTTAGATTGTTATCTTTTGGTAAGTTTTCTGATTTTAAACTGAAAATGAGTTAAGTTACTTACTCTTGAACTTCTCCTTTGAGGGTATGATTGTGTCTCTAAGATTTAATAGTGACAAAGTCGTCTGAAAGTCTGGTTCTTTTCTTCAAATACACCTTAATGTAACTTTCTCGTAGGTAAACGAAACTTTACTAATGAGTGGAAACCAGTATATGAAACCTGGAACTTAAGTGTCCCCATCCTGATCTTAATGTAATAATAGTAAAGATTTTACGAATAAGTCATTGAATTTGTATATCTTATGAACTGACATTTACGAAGATTCTCGAATTTTTAATATAGTAAAGGGAATATTGAACAAAATTTCGAAAAGGGAATGTTTATCGTTCTTTAATACTAGTGTAAAGAGTTTCTAATGTTTCTGTCCTTTGGTTGTATGATTGTACTTTCCAATTGATAACTTAGTACAAGAAGATAACGAACATAAAAATTTTACAACTATAAGTACATCGTAGATAGTATATAGTAGATCTGAGTTAGTTGTTAAGTGAAGAAATTTAATAATTATTATTTCGTAAATAAATGTATTACCAACTAAATGCAGAATTTAGATTAAGGGTCAGGTTAACAAATTATATTTTGGTTCGTGACCTTAGTTGTCGGAATCGGAAGGGAACGAGTCTATAGTTCTGACCGAAATTGTATTCTGTCGAATGACAACATCGGATACTATTACACGGAATATTTATACGGAACAATTGACTAATTACTTTACGAATATTAACGTTTAAAATTTAATCTAGCTCCGTCTATCTATCTACTCGCTTAGATAAATTCTCTATGAAGGATAACGTAATTTGAGTCGGAATAAACCCCGAACCGATTATTCATAAGTCCATTAAACCTCACTAAAAGACGGGACTCGTGACTAGTGCGAGAGTTAGTCGAAATCATTGACTTTACTCGTAACAAGAGGTGAGGATAGGAGTTGTGTAATGGAGTTTTAACTAAATAATAAATAAATAAATAAATAAATAAATAAAAACGGATAAAAAGATCTTACGACGTCAGTCGTCCACTTGTTAAGTCCTCCTTTTGACTACAGAAGCAAGGTCAAGAAGCATAAAAGGTCCGAGGATTGTTACTACCGACACCGTATGTTTAAGTGCTACCTATAATCAACCCAAAGTAGTCAAAAGGAGGGAGAAATGGAGAATTGTTAGGGGAACTTTGAAGTCGGGAGTCGGCAAATAAGTTGTTATTTCATTATTCCCGACCGACGTGTTTTGATCCTGTACTGGAAATCCTCCTTTCGTACCAGATGTACCTTTCGTCTATTTGTCTACTAAATCAACTTACTTTACATTTCATAAGACTTATCATCAAACGTGATTTTCTCCTGTCTATTGAATCCACCCCCTTCCTCTTCAGTAAACTTAAACAAATTTTTTAATTTACTTCAAAACAGTTCAAAGAGTCTTACTTTGTCGTAAAGTCCGTTTTCCTTTACAAAGTTATTTATTGTACCTCAAAGTAAGGGGAAAGAATTTTACATTGAATCCAGTTTAATAACGTAGTGATACAGAAAAGATTTTTAACACTTTTTTGTCAGGACTCACAAGTAACCTTCCTGACTACAACTTCGACTTTGAGTTTATGAAACCGGTAGACTACACTTCTGGACTGAGAAAACTTTTCTGGGACTACGACCTTTTCTAACTTGCGCCCTCCTCTTCCCCTACTGTCTCCTACTTCACCAACCTACCGTAGTGACTGAGTTACTTGTACTCAAACTCATTTGAGGTCCTCGACTACTACCTGTCCCTCCGGACCGCACGACGTCTGGTACCCCAGTGTTTCTCAGTCTGTACTGACTCACTGACTTGACTTGACTTGACTTGACTTAATTTTTAGTGAGTGTCTACTCTAGGAACCCTAATTTTTTCTTACTTTCAGTCCTTTTATTTTCTCTCTATGGCGACCATCTATTTGTCTTTACCATAACCTGGATTGTCTTCGTCTTCTATAATTCTCCACCGTTCTCATGTATCTCCTTGACATGTATTTTCTCGAAGTGCTGGGCCTATTAGTGTTACCACACTAGTGAGTGGATCTCGGTCTGTAGGACCTTACACTTCAGTTCATCCGGAATCCTTCGTAGTGATGTTTGTTTCGATCACCTCCACTACCTTAAGGTCAACTCGATAAAGTTTACGACTTTCTACTACAACACTTTCACGACGTGAGTTATACGGTCGTTTAAACCTTTTGAGTCGTCACCGGTGTCCTGACTTTTTCCAGTCAAAAGTAAGGTTAGGGTTTTTTTCCGTTACGGTTTCTTACGAGTTTGATGACGTGTCAATATGAGTAGAGTGTATGATCATTTCATTACGAGTTTTAAGAGGTTCGGTCCGAAGTCGTCATACACTTGACACTTAAAGGTCTACAAGTTCGACCAAAATCTTTTCCGTCCCCTTGGTCTCTAGATTAACGGTTGTAGACGACCTAGTACCTTTTTCGTTCTCTCAAGGTCTTTTTGTAGATAAGGACGAAGTAATTGATACGGTTTCGGAAACTGACACACCTAGTGTTGTTTGACACCTTTTAAGAAGTTCTCTAACCTTATGGTCTGGTGGACTGGACGGAGAACTCTTTGGATATACGTCCAGTCCTTCGTTGTCAATCTTAACCTGTACCTCGTTGTCTGACCAAGGTTTATCCTTTTCCTCATGCAGTTCCGACATATAACAGTGGGACGAATAAATTGAATATACGTCTCATGTAGTACTCTTTGCGACCCGACCTCGTTCGTGTCCGACCTTAGTTCTAACGGCCCTCTTTATAGTCATTGGAGTCTATACGTCTACTGTGGTGGGAATACCGTCTTTCACTCCCTTGATTTTTCGAAGAACTACTTTCACTTTCACCTCTCACTTTTTCAACCGAATGTCAAGTTGTAAGTCTTTTAATTCTAGTACCGCAAAGAAGGGTAGTGAAGTACCCTTTATTTATCTCTTTGTCATCTTTGTCTCCGACTGAAATAAAACCCCCCAAGGTTTTAGTGACGTCTACCACTGACGTCGGTACTTTAATTTTCTGCGAATGAGGAACCTTCTTTTCAATACTGGTTGGATCTATCGTATAAGTTTTCGTCTCTGTAATGAAACGGTTGTTTCCAAGTAGATCAGTTCCGACACCAAAAAGGTCATCAGTACATACCTACACTCTAAACCTGATACTTCTTCCGACTCGCGGTTTCTTAACTACGAAAACTTGACACCACAACCTCTTCTGAGAACTCTCAGGGAACCTGACGTTCCTCTAGGTTGGTCAGGTAAGACTTCCTCTAGTCGGGACCCTAAAGAAACCTCCCTTACTACGATTTAGACTTTGAGGTTATGAAACCGGTGGAGTACGTTTCTCAATTGAGTAATCTTTTCTGGGACTACGACCCTCCCTAACCCCCGTCCTCCTCTTCCCCTGCTGTCTCCTACTCTACCGACCTACCGTAGTGACTGAACTACCTGCACTCAGACTCACTTGAGGCCCTCTACCACTACCTGTCCCTCCGGACCGTACAACGCTAAGTACCCCAACGTTTCTCAGCCTGTGCAGACTCGTTGACTTGACTTGACTTATCTCCTAGTACTATCTCTACTCATTTTTATACTTTTCATTTCTGTCTGTCGTCAAAGATCAGACCTTATTCCACTGATATCTGTGTCCAATATTTTAGATTTCGGGATAAGTCTACCCTCCATACCAAAAATAATAGTTAACTTTATAAAATATCAACAAGGGAAGTTGGAGAACCTTTTACTACTAGTTATTGTTGTGTTCCTTTCCTGTATGTATCCGATACACGAAAGTAAAGTTGAGTGGTTTATGTTTCATAGATCTTAATTCTGGACTTTGAACAGGACCTCTTCTAAAGACAGTCGATACTGTCTTTATACACTAATCTTTTAAACTTCTATTATACGATTCTCGATGTAATTTCTACCTCTCTCCGTGAATCGGGATAAAAGGAACTCCACTACTACGATTCCTTCGAACCTTTATATTCATCTTACATCAGTTTTTCGATACTTCAGTAAAGACATGACGTACGTGTCATTTCCAGACCTCGGAAATCGATTTAATAGTGTAACTTCTTTCTTCAAACGTGATCTTATAAACATAATAGACATTTTAGTACTTCGTGAATATTTTTCTTTATCGAACTTAATGATAAGTCCTTTAGAAACGAAGGGGTGACGAAGGGTGATACACACACGAGTTAGTGAAGTCAGTTCAGGTTGAGAAACACTGCGATACTTGACGTCGGGTGGTCCGAAGAGACAGGTTCCCTAAGAGGTCCGTTCTTATGACCTCACCCAACGGTACGGGAGGAGGTCCCGAAGGGAGTGTCGAGTCAGTCATTTCTTAGACGGACGTTACGTCTTCTGGACCCAAGTTAAGGACCCAATCGTTCTAGGGGACCTCTTTCTTTACCGTTAGGTGAAGTCATAAGAATGGACCTTTTAGGGTACCTGTCTCCTCGGACCGTCCGATGTCAGGTACCACAGTGTTCTCAGCCTGTACTGAATCGCTGATTTGGTGGTGGAGGTCCCTTAGAAGGACAGAGTCCCTAGTTTGGGTGTAGAGAATACAGAGGAGGTAACCGTTCGTTCACCTTTCTGGGGAACGGTGCTACCTTATCATATAAATAAAGTGACAGTGTGACTAAAATCTTAACCGGTATACTAATTGTAACTGGATACCCAGCAATCTTCTTCACTACGTTTGTTTCTGAACTTTACTCGAGCGGACTTTAGGTGTACGAGAGAACGTGGAGACAGGTACGTCACTCTTCTAACACGGGATTGAAAGGGTGACGAGGTCCCCTTACTCTTTGTACACCTCCTCGTGGTAGGTAGGTTGAATAGTAGGATTCAAACCTTAGTTTGAGTCGGGCCAGGTCGGACCTAGTAAATAAGGTTCGACCGAACATCCGTATACTCATTTAAATTTACTAAGAATAAAATTTGAACGGTTGAAATTTTACCTATAATACATCGTTTTCGACGGATCTGTAACAATCTACAACGACAGAGACACAACTTTACAAAAAGTTATAGAATAAAAACGAAGTGTAAGAAATATTTAAACAGGAAAAAATTTATTTCTATTAAAATTTTTTATTTAGTATATACTTTTGATATAGTAAATACTACACTCAGAGTGAGTTTCTATATAACAATACTACACTCAATATTACAGACCATAGAAAGACTAATTTATTAACAACCAGTAATTGATGTAGAACGTCGACAAAATCCGACTTCAGGAGAGTAAGAGTTAACATAAGTTCCCGGATGTACATCATTTTATCTTTGAAAGCGCCTAGGATTATATAAAGAAGAGTTGTTGACGAGACCAATGAGTGTATCCTTTTCTATGTCGGGTCTGTCCTTTGTCTTTTTTTGATCAAAGTGTACGTCCTTCTAGACTAACTTATTTTAATCTGATAAGAGATTCACGGGTCATGTTACGGACCACGTATTATTGTCTAATGGTTCTACATAAACTAAGTACAAGTGTCAGGCAGGGTCCTAAAGGTAAACCGGTAAAAAGTCTTTCCGAGTGGACTCCTAAAAGTTCAAGGACGAGTAACCGTAAAGTCACCACCGGGTCCAATTAGTACGACAGAGAAGGTCCTAAGTCAATTCTCTTGCGTTCAGTCCTTCCAAAACCAGAAAACTTAAAAGGACCTTAAAAGTCACAGACAAAACTGTAAACTAGGAGACTAAACGACACTGCCCAGTAAACTCACGACGTCCCTTATTCACTCTCAGTACTTTGTAGACGTGTGAAACCCCTCGAAAAGTGCCGGGTCAACAGCCTGAGACGTCCTTCTGTCACTCCTAAGTCACGTTCTGGTGTCCGTCCGTAAAATTAGACTCATTATAATTGTGAGTGTTTGACAGTGTAAACACCTTTAACAACCGTCACACATTCGAGACTTTGTTTCCTTCCTTTCCGGTTTACTGGTCTCGAACCTTAAAGGTCCTACAGGAACTACCGACCGTCGACTGCGTTATCTGTTCGTTGAATCACACCTAAGTCCTCCTTCTTCTGGTCCTGACTTTCTCGGTAGATCCCCCTTAGGGGTCATATAGGGGGTCGAGAGATTTCGTGTAAATGAGTACATAGGATAAAAGTATTTCTCCGACGTAAAAGTATTTCTCCGACGACACAAGACTAGGACCCGACAGTCGGTCGTCACAAAGAAATAACTCTTTTCCTGTCATATCTCTATGTCCTTCTATATTATTTAGATACCGTATCAGGAATTGAAGTCCCTGAGAACTACTTTGATAAATATGTGTGTGTTCTTGGATGTAATTTTGTTATTGGTTTTATGTACGTCCCTCTATTGTACATTCTCTTAATTATGTCTCGAGTTATATCGAGTTTTAAATAAAAACTTAGGATGTCGTTATTTCAATAGTTCTTGTAGTTCGGTCCGATTGACACTTATTGAGACATTTTTTCATTAAAACTCTACTCGAACCTGTCTCTACTTCCTATTCATAAGGACCTGTTTTACCCTTTCACGTGTCTATTCTTTACGTAGAAGTCATAATTGACGTGTAGATCTTCACGAGTCTGTTTTAATATACTTTATTTCTACTTTTCAAATTTTTTCGAAATTCCTGTACTTTAGTTGGACACGTTGGAGTGTGTTAAACAACTGTATTAAAGTTCAGAAACATCACCGGAACACCCATGTCTAAACCATTGTAGAGACGGGAGAGAGTAGGGAGGCGGATGGTGGTGAGGACTTTAGTTTCTGGGTACGTGTCAAAGTCTCCGTTCTTGATGAACCGTTGTCTTAACTTTCAGAGGTCTTAATGTGTCCTCGAAGGGCCCACCGTGTCACCATTTCTTAGACGGACGGTTACGACCTCTGTATCTTCTACGTTCAAACTAGGGACCCAACCCTTCTAGAGGACCTCCTCCCGTACCGTTGGGTGAGGTCACAAGAACGGACCTCTTAGGGTACCAGTCTCCTCGGACCACCCGATGTCAGGTACCCAAGTCAGGTACCCCAGTCTGTGTTGGCTCGTTGACTTGTGTATGTGAGTCTTAATACACCTCCTTCACCCCGTACCACCCACAGTTTTCCTGTCATCGACCTCGAGATTCTGATAACTCCGTGGATAAATGTTGAAGGAACAAGGTATAAATATCAAGTGACCACTCGAGTAACTCTTTCCGTTCGAGTACAGATGATTGATCCTATACCTACTTGACTTTTACGTTTTACTAAAAGGGAATTATTGGGGGTTCAAGGAGGAGAGTCCTGGGGTGGTACTTTTAGTCGGAGTAGGTGGACGTACAATTGATTCTTTCACTTCCCCCACACGCGGTCCTCGGTCGCACTCCTTAAGGTGGGCACTGTTCCAGTACGCCGTCTCGAGACTACCGTTCCGATTAGTCTGGAGTCCAAAAGGGGGATCTTAAAGGACTCGTAGGTGGGGGGTTTTTTATTCTTAGACGGACGAAAAGGTGAGAAGACTGTAAGAGACCTTTTTCAGTTAAGTCCCGAAATCAGAAGCGTAAACTCACAAAGTTAGGTTTTTGGGGAGACTACCGAAAGATCGGACGGACGTGACGACGCGTACACTAACAAACTCCGAAGGACTCGTGTCCTCCGTGTCCTTCGAATTTTGTAGGATCCTTACATCCCCGAAGGTTCCTTAGTTTTAGTAATCTTATCCTGACTAATTTAAAAGTAAACAACTCGGTTATGAACGACGGTTTAAAAGTATAGGAAATAAAGGTCTATATCAACCATATATCTTTTTGTTCATCATCCGGACCATAATCGTTGTAATCTAGAAACTCAATTCATGGGATAAACAATATTGGGTGACGTGGAAACAAGATATCTCTACATCGAAATTACGAAACTCCTCTACGTTTAATTTCTTTTTGTGAAGTCCCTTTTACTCCAATTGTAAGTAATTCTTTCTCTCGGTTTTTTCAAAATCGCTCGGAGGACCGGTCTTCTATTACATTTAGTGGACTCTGGAAAACATATGTTTTTTCTATGTGTCTTTCTCAGACCCGACGCTTGCGATGTATTAAAACATAATGGTTAACTAGAGATACATATTAGTTTTCATATTTTCCGGAACTTCCTGTTGTCTTCCTCTCGGTCAACGACCTGACCAAAAGGGGTACAGAGGAGAAATGAGATTAAAGTCCGACTTAAGGGTAGACCCCGCACCTCCGAGTGACACAGATGAACAGGGCCGAAGATTCTAGGCATTCTCTCTCTCGGGTTCCGTCCCGTGAGAGGCTACAAGTATGCCCACGGTCGTCGGATTGCATCTGCCACGTTCGAGGAACAGACCTTGAAATAACCAAAAGGTACATTGGGTTCAATTAGTCGGAGAAGAGAGATGAATTAAAAAGATGATGTGAACAAAGAATTAGATTAGTATAGTTATTTGTTTATTCAGAAAGGTGCGGTTGTGGTAGGGGAGAAGCTTAAGGGACCTAGGTGGCCCCGACCTGGGGCCGTCCAGATGTCTCGTCTGTTTACTTTAATCACATTTTGAACAAGGACTCGAGTAGACCTTCACGATTTTTCAACACCTATCTGAAGACCATTTAGTAAAGGCATAAAGGTCAAATAGATGAAGTTTTATAGTCACTAAAAAGAAAAGAAGAATAAAAAGTGGACCGGAGGTCTTAAAAATGCAAAAGGAGAGTCGGTCGTTTTTTCAGTCACCTGTTGTGAATTTACTTAAAGTGAATTTACTCTCCTTAGTAATTTTCTTAACGAGGTATTACGACTGAGTGAGTATATATAGTTTCTCACTCAATAGATTTTCAATCTATATAGAAAGAAAAGAAAACAAAATAATAATTAAAATAATAGAAGAAATACCAACCCGAAGAGATTATGATCGTAATTAAATGTGAATAATTTTCGTCTACGAATATGAAAGTTGTAAGAAGTTAGCTTGTGTACTTCGTCGTTTCAGTTATTCATACAAAAACCTACTCTTTTACGTTCACCTCGGTTTTGTCAGAACCTTTTGACTTTACTGAAAAAAATGTCGGATTACAACTTTTAACTACTTTGAAGTTACAGACTTTTTTATCGTGGTTGGAGGTTGTAAAATCTCAATATATCTAAGTATGAGGTTTTCATAAAGATCTGTTAACAAAGTCCTTCAGGTTTATCATTCCACTCTTTCTGTCTTCACCGTCCCCGTCCGTCTCTTCAGTAGTAAGTTCTTTAAAATGTTGTCACCTATGACGAATTTTCGAAGGGTCCACGAATCATCATTTCTTGGGTGCATGATTACGTCCTCTACGTTCTCTATGCCCAACCTAGGGACTCAGTCCTTCTAGAAGACCTCTTCAATTACCTTTTGGTGAGGTTATAAGAACGGACCCTTTAAAGTACCTGTCTCCTCGGACGACCCGATATCAGGTACCCAGTGTCCCAGTCTGTACTCAATCACTGATTCGTTGTCGTTGTATGACGAATTTTATACTGGTGTTTCATTACCATCATTCTTCAGGTAGGGCATCCTTCCCTCTATCTCTCGGGGAACCTCTCGTTTGGTCAGTTAGGATTCCCTTTAGTTAAGACTTATAAGTAACCTTCCTGACTACGATTTCGACTTCGAGGTTATGAAACCGGTGGACCACGTTTCCTGACTGAGTAACCTTTTCTGGGACTACGACTCTTTCTAACTTCCATCCTCCTCTTCCCCCACTATCTCCTGGTTCTGTCAACCTACCGTAGTGGTTGAACTACCTGCACTCAAACTTGTTTGAGGTCCTCTACGACTTCCTGTTCCTTCAGACCACACGACGTCAGATACCCCAGTGTTTCTCAGTCTGTGTTAACTCTACTGATTTGTTCTTGTCACCTTCTTACCCTATTTCAGTCCTTCTTACTCACTTCTTCACTTTATTACTTCCATTGTCATTCCACGGATCTCGCCAAAAGGACCAGTCTAGTGGGGGGTCCTACCAGAAGGACATCCATGGAGTCGAGGGAACGTGTAGGGACGACATTAATCTATAGCTCGGAGGGTGAGTTCTATTGTGAGAGGACAAGACTCGAGAAGGCATGAACCAATGACCCGTCTTCACTATGAGGAGTAGGTCGTTGGGGTACTAGGGTATATGAGAACAACAAGTCAGCACAGGTCGAGAAACGTTGGTGTACCCGACGTCGTGCGGTCCGAAGGGACAGGAAGAGATAAAGGTCTCAAACGAGTTTCAGTACAGGTATATGAGATGTTACCCCAGGTACCCCAGTGTTTCTCAACCTGTGCTGACTCGCTGATTTGACTTGACTATGAGATGTTCGAGAATAAAAAATAAGTTGTAGTAAATTTTAATAAACGGGTTCAGGTCCGTCGGAAACACATAGAGGAAAAGGAAGGAAAAAGGGAAACGGGAGTTAAAAACATGAGTGAGGTGAGAGATATGAAAGTTTAGGTGGGTAAAGGGAAGACTTCTTAATAAGACAAAAGGTGTCTACCTTTAGAACGAAATCAAACAGTTTCTTTATACCTTTTATCGTCAGTCTAAAAGAGAGACCGAGAATTAAATTTAGGGACTCCCTTTTTTTTCTTTTTTACTAGGGAGGTCGAATAACACATATATCCGGGTACTCTCTCTCATTACCTGTCCAATCACAATGCACAGATAAAGTCTAGGGTAGACACGACCGAACCTCCGGTCCTTCCGACCACACACACCCGAACCCACACACACAACTACCTCACAGGATAGAGATGTGTCGCGACGATAATTCACCTTTAAGACACTCGACAGTGAATCTAAGTTAACACCCGATAATCACGAGAACGGGTTTTGAGTTTTGAAACGAAAAATCCAAAGACACGAAACCATGTCCCACAGACAACTGAGAGATATACATCGTTGAAAAATCAGTTATCTGTTTGAAAAAAGAAGAATTAGTTAAACGGTGTAGATCCACTACTAATTGTTCGTTTAAATCAAGAGAGATACTTCATAGTATAAGTCTTATTATAACTTAAAGGTATTAAGTTCTTCTATATATATAATAAAGATCTCTATTATTTAAAACCGACCTATATTGTGTCGGTAGTTAGAATTAGAACTTTTTAAGACTAAACCTCGGTTGGTAGAATATCATAATACGGACAAAATTAGACCGGTTCGTTACTCTATCTATATATTGAAGAGTGAACTAAAAAAGAATAAAAAGACACTTCTGGTTTATGGAAGCTCACTTTTGACTCGTAATGTTTTACTAGTTATATATAATAATAAAGTTTTGTACACGAACCTTCGTAGTACACGTAGAAAGGAAGTTCATTTTGTAAAAATGGAGGGAAATATTAAGAAGATGTACAACAGACGAAAGTATTATTTATTCTCCACAAACGGACTTGAATAAACAGTTTCATTCGAAAAGGGTGTTTGTGAAACTCTTTAAGTTTTATTTAATAAAATACTAAACATTGTAGAAGTGAAAAAAAATTGGTTTATTCAATAGAGTCGTATTAATGTGTTTAAGATGAATTTGAAAGACAAAATGTAACGAGATTTACAAACTTAGTTATTATACAATGAGTAAGGGAGAATAGTTTGGGATGAAAGGAAGTATCGATAATTTAAATATAGTTTCGGTTTAAAATGTAAAACTTCAGTCGAAAATTAAATTAGAACAATTCGATGTGGGATAAAAATCTCCTTTATGAAAAAAAAAGAGATTTTCACCACCCGATAAAGACGTCCGAACCACCTAGGACTCCTTAGACTCCTAAGTTTTAAAGATTCACGTGGTTCGTTAACATAGGTAGTCTCTGAAATGAAACGGTTGTTTCAGTCAGATCAGTTCCGATACCAAATAGGTCATCAGTACATACCTATACTCTCAATCTGATATTTCTTTCTACTCATGGTTTCTTAACTACGAAAACTTGAAGCCACAACCTCTTCTGAGAACTCTCGGAGAACCTGACGTTCCTCTAGGTTGGTCAGGTAGGATTTCCTCTAATCAGGACCCACAAGTTACCTCCCTGACTACAACTTCGACTTTGAGGTTGTTATTGGACTACACCTCTCGACTGAGTAAACTTTGCTGGGACTACGACCCTTTCTAACTCCCGTCCTCCTTTTCCCCTGCTGTCTCTTACTCTACCAACCTACTACAGTGACTGTGTTACCTGTACCCAAACCCACCCGAGGTCTTCGACTACTACCTGTCCCTCCGAACCGTACGACGCCAAGTACCCCAGCGTTTCTAAACCTGTACTGACTCGTTGACTTGACGTGACTATCGAAAAATAAGGTAAGAAACGGTTCGTCCCGGGATCAGAACAACACCGTTTAGATTGGTCAGTTCTCAAATTAACTCGATACGATATGAGAACGGACCTTTTAGGGTACCTGTCTCCTGGGACCATCCGACGTCAGGTACCCCAGTGCTTCTCAACCTGTGCTGACTCGCTGAAGTGAAACTGAAAAGTGAAAGTACGTAACCTCTTACTTTACCGTTGGGTGAGGTCATAAGAACGGATCTCTTAGGGTCCCTACCCCCTCGGACCACCCGACGGCAGATACCCCAGCGTGTCTCAACCTGTGTTGACTTCGTTGAATCGTCGTCGTCGTCGGAAGACTCGGATCAAGAGGTCAAAAAAGATGGTATTTCGACGACCTCTATTCTTAGAGTGACACACAAAGGTTCGACCGGGAAACCAAGAGTGAAAATCGGAAAATAACTACCAATCGGAAGAAGTCGGAAAGTAAAAGAGAAAGGTTTTCGTAGTCAACCGACCCTCATGATAAGTTACGGTAACGAGAATACTAGTGATAAAGTGTGTACATAACCCAACCGGTTGTTCGAGTAGTAATTTTACAATGTCTTTTTAAGTTTACTTAAAAAATCGGTTGGGTTATAGAGTCTACCAACTATACAACTTGGGTGGTAATGTAAAGGGAAGTGGTTGTGTCGGAGAGTAAAACGGGTACAACTTTCGAAATAGTGACGGTGGACCACGGACGTCGAGAAGTATGAGGTTTTAGGGTAAAATCGTAGACAAACGAGTCTGATAACAGTCTGACAGTGTCCAAACCTAGGTGTGTTTTATATGAGTCTACTTTTCATCTCTTAACCTCCAGGTCATTACTTCCGAAAACCCCAGTTATGGTCATCCTCTTCTCTTGCTTCCACTTATATCCATCTCCTTTTTAAATCAGACACTACATCAGTATACTTCAGGAATCGGTTTAAGTATCCCTCGAGACTTTGACCGTACTGAGAAGACTCAAATGGTTTGACTTTTCTCCTTCGTTTCGAAAAGGTCCATAAGTGACTGATCAATAGTCTGTGTCCAAGGGTCGAGAGAGGGGGTATGTATCTGGAAGTGTAGTCTTTCCCTCATATTAGAACTTTTTTCGTGGATAGAAGTCACTTCCTACTCAGGGTCTCTCCCGTCTGTCAACCTCCACAGTCGGGAGTTAGAAACCTTGTTAACCATTATTTAGGAAATAAGGATTTCACCCCTAGACCCACTGTGTTCGATCTTACTAACGACTTCTTAATTCAAAATTAATCCCTGTACAGTTATCCCGTGTTTAGGTTCGATTTTATATAGAGTGACCTATTAAAACCGGATTACATTTATAGTTTTATTCGCTATTATCCGAAAGTTCATAAGTAAATTTTTTTATTAGACCCTTGGGTATTGATATGATTTTCCTACTTATTCATCTTCAAGAAGAAACATCTTATTACAGTCAATTAATTACATCTTACTATCTTAATTTTTCTTAATCTAGTCACGGTTTGTAGTTTCTTTACCAAATCGATAATTATCTGGGATTTTGATAACCGACTCTTCAATGACTTCTAGTGTAATATGTATATTAAAGTTTCATAGTCGTGTATCCTACATGTACTGAATAGTTCGCCTTTTACGTGGAAATGTTGTCGTTCTAGAATATCTATGGTAGAATTAGTCCACTAGATTAGATCTGAGTGGTTATTTTCCTCTTTCGGTCTATAGTAATCAGAAAACTGAACTACGTCTGCCTTCATGTTTTGTAATAGATCCATTTTATCAAAGAAAAATTTAAAAAAATCGAAATCACTCCGTATTGACTGTTTACCTTCGACAGATATAACTACATGTTGAACTGCAAACTAAACACATATGTAATACTTTACAGTGGTGTTAGTTCAATTAGTTGTATAACAACAACGCAATCGTCGAGTCAGTACAGGTCGAGAAGCGTTGGGGTCCTGATCTCGGGCGGTCCGAGGAGACAAGTGCCTTAAGATGTCCGCTCTTATGACCTCGTCCAACGGTAAGGGAAGAGGTTCGCTAGAAGGACTAAGTCCCTAGTTTGTGTCCAGAGGATGTGACGTCCGTCTAATAAATGGTAGGCTCGGTGTTCCCTTTGGGTTAATCGTGTAACAACAACAAATCAGAGATTCAGTATAGGTCGAAACACTCTAGGGTGCCTGACTTCGGATGGTCCTAGGAGACAGGTACCCTTAAGAGGTCCGTCTTATGATCTGACCGAACGGTAAAGGAGGAGGTTAATCGCATAACGGATCCATAATAAGAACTGTTTTACACATTGAACTTAGATTAGTATTTCTTCACTAACTCGTTTAGGTCTAACACTCCCTCAAATACTCGGGTGATCGGGTCTAAGAAGGTTTTTATAATATTAGTCCTTTTTTGTCTTTCACATTCACTGACAAGATTTGATTTTCTCAAATTTCTTTATACTGTTTGTTCACATGATATTCTTATAATTAGTCTATGACTCAACTTTTAAATTTTGTCTGGAAACCCCCAATTAACCCGGAGGAACTATCGAGTCAACCATTTCTTAGACGGAGGTTATAGTCTCTGGATCCAAGTTAGAGACTTCTTCCCAACCCTACTAGGGGACCTCTTCCCTTTCCGGTGCGTGAGGTCATAAGACCGGACCTCTTAAGGTACCTGACAGATTAGATACTCCAGTGTTTCTCAGTCTCACTCACGAAAAGTGAAAGAAAGTGAAAGTGAAAGAACCCCGAATAAACCCATTTATGCTTATACCTAACATATAATCTATAACCATAACATAATTATAATTTTACGAACTCACACTAATACAGTCTCAATGGGTGACTTTATGAATTCCCAATTCATAGAACTATAGTGGTAACATGAAAACTTTGAATAGAAAAAATTTCCTGTACCTCTCTCTACACCGTTTTATAATTGTTAACCACTTAGTTCCAATTCCAATGTTCCTATAAACATTATAACATAAAAGTTAAAAATAATCAACGATAACAAAATTTTGTTATGTCCCCTTTAAAGATTTTAAATTGGGTTTAGGACTGGGTCAAAAGTATTTAGGAGATTATGCAAGTACTTTAGACTGCCAAAACTTAAGACTAATGGTGGAGGAGTATGAATGGAAAAGAAAGATCGTAATTTTTGCTTCGCTAAAAATTCCCTTTTATGTATGTTATGGTGTAGATAAAATTGATGTAAAGGTACTGAGAATAGGTTCAGTGAAAGTCGGACTGTTTAAGGATGTTGACGGTTTTACTTTAGAGTTGGGATCATTAAAAGTGATTACAAAGGAAAATTGAATAAAAATCCAAAGATACCTGATGAAGACAACCGACTCCACTTCCTCCTTCGAGATTGATGAGACCATTATTTATTTATTTATTGAAAAATTTTTGGAAATAAAGTTGAAGGGAAAAGACTCGATGTAAAAGAGGAAGGAGTAATAGAGTAAGGGAGTCCTAGTGGATAGTTTGGACGAAAATTCTCTTTCTTTTCATTTTCGTTTCAAAATGGAATTGATATAAGTTTTCTTACTCCCCTTTTACTTTCAGCTCTTATATCTGTACAGAGGTTTATTTAGAGTAACCTGGATTTCTTTGAGAAGTTACGGAACAAAAATTTTTTGGTCACTGAGAGACACTTCAGTGGAAAATCCCTCGACACCATGTTGTTAAATTCCTTATACTGAGAATAAAACATGTAAATGTCCGAAGTAACCTTAAGAATGACTGTTTTATGTAGTTTTTAGTACACGAATACATATACATATATATATATATATATATATCTCTCTCTCTCTCTCTCTCTCTTTCGAATTTGACAGATGGCACTGTCTGAAATAAAAGAACCCGAGGTTTTAGTGACGTCTACCACTGACGTCGGTACTTTAATCTTCTACGAACGTGAAACCTTCTTTTCGACACTGGTTGGATCTGTCGTATAATCTTTCGTCTCTATAATGAAACGACTGTTTAACGTAGATCAGTTTCGGTACCAAAAAGGTCATCAGTACATACCTACACTTTCAACTAGTACTTCTTTCGACTCGTGGTTTCTTAACTTCGAAAACTTGATACCATAACCTCTTCTACGAACTCTTAGGGAACCTGACGTTCCTTTAGTTTGGTCAGGTAGGATTTCTTTTAGTCAAGAGTTATAAGTGAATTTTCAGACTACCACTTCGACTTCGAGGTTATGAAACCAGTGGACTACACTTCTGGACTGAGTAACCCTTTCTGGGACTACGACCCTTTCTAACTTCCGTCCTCCTCTTCCCCTACTGTCTTCTAATCTACCAAACTACCGTAGTGGCCGAGCTACCTGTACTCAAGTTCGTTTGAGGTCCCCCAACCATTACCTGTCCCTCCGGACCGCACGACATCAGGTACATCGGTGTTTCTCAACCTGTACTCACTCGTTGACTTGACTTGACAGATCTATACATTTACCAGAAACTTTGTAAGAGAAAATTAAAGTCTAAAAGTTTACAGAGTTTTTATTTCTAAATGGAAGAGATCACGTAAAAGACTTTGTTGTGAAGTCATCTTGAGTTCATTTAAAATTGTTCATACATAAGGAGATCGTACATAGAAAGAAAGGATAAATTCTGAGAGAGGTTAGGGTGTTTACGGGATCATCGTATCTGAGTATGTAATTTTTACACGTGTATATGTATAGATATTTGAGAGAATTACATAAATACATTTCCGTGAGGTTGGGTCACGTATTTTGTCCACTTGACGAAAATTAAAATAGTACCCTTTATACACTTCAATTACACTTTCTTCTATTTTGTTAGGGTCAAGTGAGAAAAAATAACCTTTTTGTGAGATCTACAAAACACTCTTCTCTTTTTAGAGATATCTTAACTTAACGTTGTCTTGAAAATACATTTCGTCAAAATAAACTTTATATAACAGGGTCTGTCGTCACATCTCTCGTCAAAATTAGGTTTTCCGAAGGTCCGAGTCAGGGAAGACCGGTTAATTAAACTAAAGGCATTACGAGACCAACGGAGACGGGTCGTGATCGATAATTTATATCGCGTCACGGAGAATCTTTTGAAAATGAAATGCACTCTCGGTTTTCCATTTAGACATGTTTTAACTTGATCCTCAACTTTATACTAAAACTTTACCTTTTTGTCTAATCGAGTTTAAGACTGTTTACCTTTAGACAAACTTTTTTAATCCATTGTTTTTGACGATCACAGACAGTTGGTATTCAGTATAAATCTGTTTCTGATCCGTTTCGAGTGTTGATGAGTCTCCAAAAGTTTACTAAAAGGGACTAAATTAAGTTCAAACCTCACTCCCCTCCCCCCTTTCCGTTGTAAAAGGGTATTATAATTCTAATTTAAGTTGGTTATAAATAACCTTTCATGACCTTACTAGTGACATATTTCTACTGTTTCTTTTCTGTTAGGATGGGAATCCTGTTAGATCACCTATTTTAACCCGTGTTGAAAATTATGATCTACCTTACAACGACGACGACAAGTAAACGATTCAGTACAGGTTCAGAAAACCTGGGGTACCTGACGTCGTCCGGTCCGAAGACAGGAAGTGGTAGAGGACCTCGAACGAGTCTGAGGTGGCTCAGCCACTACGGTAGGTTGGTGGAGTGAGAGACAGTAGGAGAAAGGGAGGACGGAAGTTAGAAAGGGTCGTAGTCCCAGAAAAGGTCACTCAGTCCAGAAGTGTAGTCCACTGGTTTCATAACCTCGAAGTCGAAGTCGTAGTGAGGAACGTTACTTATAAGTCCCAACTAAAAGAACTTCTAACTGACCAAACTAGAGGAACGACAGGTTCGGTGTGAGTTCTCAGAAGAGGTCGTGGTGTTAAGTTTTCAGTTAAGAAGTCACCAGACGGAAGAAATACCAGGTCAAGAGTCTTGGTATACACTGATGACCTTTCTGGTATCGGAACTGATAGGTCTGGAAACAACCATTTTATGATAGAGACGAAAAATTGTGTGACAGATCCAAACAGTATTGAAAGGACGGAGAGAGAGATATATAATATATATATGTTTGTGTGTATATGGATATAAGTATATACATAAGGACATTGGTAGGATATTAGTTCTATTATTTGTATACATAGTGGACGTTACATAAAGACACAGGGGATCAACAAATACACCCAAAAAAACACCATTCTTGTCAATTATACTCCGAATGGGAGAATTGTTTAAAAATTCGCGTACTAACACGAATCAGCGAGTCAGTACAGATTGAGAAACACTGGGGTACCTGACATCGGTTGGTCCGTGGAGACAGGTACACCTAAAAGGTTCTTTCTTATGACCAACGGCGCGGGAGGAGGTCCCCTAGAAGGGTTGGATCCCTAGTTTGAGTCCAGAGGGTGTAACGTCCATCTGAGATTATAGACTCGGTGGTCTCTTCGGGAATAACGATTAACATCCACGACACAACATGTCATCTAGAGATTTTGAATGAGTAGAATATACTGACAGTTATGTCTCAAATAACAACCCCTCTCCTATTTAACCCTTAAAACTTAATTGTCTATGTGTGATAATATATGTTTTATCTATATGTTTTTTCCTGGATGACATATCGTGTCCCTTGATATTAGTTATAGAATACGAAGACGACGACGATTCAGCGAAGTCAACACAGGTTGAGACACACTGGGGTATCTGCCGTCGGGTGGACCGAGAGGGTAGGGACCCTAAGAGGTCCGTTCTTGTGACCTCACCCAACGGTAACGGAAGAGGTTACGTACTTTCACTTTTCACTCTCTCTTCAGCGAGTCAGCACAGGTTGAGAATTGCTGGGGTACCTGACGTCGGATGGTCCGAGGAGGCAGGTACCCTAAAAGATATTGTTGGACATTACGTTTTCTTGAACTTTCTCTTGTATACATATAGATACAATCGTATCAAAAATTAACGGTACATATATACATATATATATTTGATATGAAGTTAATTTTTAGTTGATATGCAGTTATATTTTTTTATTTCTTAAATAAACAACAGTAAAACGTCAAAGTTTCGAGACCTCCTCCAACTTCTGTCCAAGGTCTATACACGTGTCACTTATCTCTTACACCATAACAACAAGATCGTTCTTCAAATCGACTTTTTGTTTCCCCTCTCTACCGAGAGATATATTTCCAAAATATATGAAAAATAATGTTTCAAATTTAGTACGTTATTCATCTCTGATCATATTACTTGGAGTGTATGGGTGGTGGGTTGAAGAATAGAGACAACATTGACGTGAAGGATATTCCACATCCGTGTAGTTCTCTGAACTCTTGTACACAAAAAAAGTTTATCAAAACTGGTATTAGTTTACTCGACTTCCGGTTATTTTTAACTCCGATTTTTGAGTCTTTCCTTTTATCTAGTTCGGTCAAAAGTACATTAGGAAAATGTAAAAAGGACTATAATATGAGTACATGACATTTACTACTCTATGAAAACTCTTTTCCTTACTCGAACACTAAAACTCAGTTTTTTTGGATATATTTCTAGGACCGATGTTATAAATAGTCGGAATACTGAAATTATTTTAAAGAATTGTAGTGGTTAAACTCTGAACAATAAATATTTTACAATCACAGGCATTTTTCCCTCACGTGACTCTATTGTATGTAGTTTATTTCTCAAGAAACTTTTTTATTTATTATCTTTATTAACGTTTTGGATTTTTAGATATATCACTGAAGTGAATGATAAGTATTATGTAGTTCGTTTTGACCCCAAGTCCTACTATTCGATACATTATAATATATCGATCGTCATTCACTCTCCCGGTCTTGCGACGAGTAGGTAGGGGTTAAGTTCCCGGAAAGATGAAATGATACAACAGAAAGAATGAATGTCAACTGTGAGTTGTTTATTAACAATTTCTTTTTCTATTCGTACGGACTTACTCATTCTTGTTTCTAGATATGTGGGTCCCAAAAAACCTACTAGATCTTTGAAGTCCTAAGAGTTATTTTTTTTGAGATTTTTCAAAGGTCAATTATAGAAACAATCAATTCTGTTGGGATCTATGACCTTATTTATTTTGGTTTTACAATCATTCAAGTGTGTGATCCCCAAAGTACTACCCTCTCATAGAAGGTACACTATTGAGTGTTAAAGGATATTGGTTTGTAAGATGACCTTTTTAGATCAACGAACCGATAGTCTCGTCCCCTCACCCATTTCACATTATATTTCGAACCGACTCGTCTTCGAAATTCAGTTATTGAGTCCTTTTTTCTAGTCTGGTTCCAAAACAACAAATAAGTCAGTGATTCAGTACAGGTCGAGAAACGCTGGGGTACTTCACGTCGCATGGTCCGAAGGGACAGGAAGTGATAGAGGGTCTCAAACGAGTTTGAGAACAGGTAGCTCTACCACTACGGTAGGTTGGTAGGGTAGGAGACAACGGGAGAAGAGGTAAAGGAAAGTTAGAAACGATCGTAGTCCCAGAAAAGGTTACTCGGTCGAAAAACATAGTCCACCGGCTTCATAACCTCGAAGTCGTAGTCAGGAAGGTTACTTATAAGTTACAACTAAAGGAAATCCTAACTGTCTAAACTAGAGGACCAACAGGTTCCCTGAGAGTTCTCAGAAGAGGTCGTCGTGTTAGACTTTCGTAGTTAAGAAGTCATGAATCGATTCTAATATACAATTTTCAGTCGTCGAGACCAAAAGTTTTTTGGAACAACGGTCGTAGGAACAATCTCGTCACTAGGTACTATCCTGCCAGTTCACCCGACCGTAGAGAAGTGGAGAGTGAGACACACGAGGTAGTAGAATTTACGGTAACAGTGAGTGTGTGGTTGTGACAGGGGGTGGTGTCTGGGTAAGATATATGATAAGTGAGATAGACCCAAATTAACCGGGGAAAGAAAGGGTCTGGTGGTCTAAAAGAAGTAAGTAGTTTATAAGGATATGTAGGACTTAAACAGGACTGTATTTACAGGAATATGAAAAAAAAAGGAGAAAACTTGTTTAAAGTCTGAAGATATCGTCAAAGTTTTATCAAGTCTCTTAAAGGTATATGAGGAGTGAATCGAGGGACATTACAATGTAAAAAAAATCGTAGGGAGTTTCACAGTTCTTCCCGTCCTTCAAAGTCCTCCCTCCCCTTATCCGGACGGAGTAAGTGACACGTCGACAGACGACTGAGACGTCTGGATACCTAACATCGGACGGTCCGAGGAGACGGGTCCCTTAAAAGATCCGTTCTTATGACCTCTCCCAACGGTAAAGGATGAGGTCCCTTAGAAGTCTTGGGTCCCTAATTTGGGTTCAGAGGAAACAGAGGATGTAACCGTCCGCCCAAGAAATGGTGGTCACGGTGGTCACGCTATAGGGATGACGGACCGTTTCAGGGAGGGGTGTCGTCTACGAGCAATCTATCACAAACTACTTGTACACCACTGAAATAGGGTCGAGGAGGAGTAATGATGAAGATGTAAATAAATATACATTTCCCTGGGACCCGATGGATGTTTTCTCCCCTTGATCAATAGGAGGATCAAAAGTTTTCAATATTTATTCTTTGATATAAATTCAAATATATTGAACTCACGTTGACGACACAAGGAGTTTATGTTTACAAAACGTAGGAGCAATAAACGTACGACGGGAACTTCGTACATTGACTCGTACAATAAACACTTTCTAAGAAAAAGGAGACCGACTACGGTAGTGGTGAGGACACTCGTACGAGAAGAAATAAAGGTACATAGTCAGTCTTAGGTAAAGTAGTACCTCGTAAGGAATTGTACAGAGAAGGGGTAGAACTTAAAATTCGGATTTTAAAAAAACATTTTCAACTAGAATAAGTTGATCAAATTAATTGAAACTCTGAGAACCGGATATCTTCAAATCGATGTTGTTTAATTTTTCTTTATGTCTCATGTTCTTCCATATGGTATCGTTATTCTTCATTGTAGATTATCATTACTGATCACCGTTTCTCCTCTTTGTTTTTTATTGTTCCTCGGGTGACTTCCGTTATTTGAATCCTTGGACCGGTAAATTTATTCTAGTTCTTTACTGGGTCTCATGTAGAGACTTAGTCTCGTAATTTTTATTGAACCCTAGTATCGTTATTGATATTCAACAGTCAATAGTTGTTCTTTAATTTATTACTGGTTACCTGAAGTTGTCTTTTACATCACTCACCAAAGTAAAGTCCTAAGGGAACAACGAGTCCACTATTTCTTAGACGAAAGTAAAGTTTTTATAAACCATAATTTTACTATTTATACTCTTAGTGAATTCTATATCAAAGTTAATTGAATGTTTGATCGATGTTAAATAAAATTATTTACTGTGTGACTCTTAACAATAACACGAAAATTGGTAGAGAATCTAACCGTAATCTTTGTAAATAAGGTGAAGAAAAACACTTTATAACCAATAGAGTTCTTGAGAAATCTTTTGTAAAAATTTGAAATACCTTTCATAAAAGTGATCTTTTAAATTGGAATTTTAATTTTATAGTTTCCTTTCTTAACCTCTTTATGCAACATAAAGGTCGATCTTAGTTTTAAGAAGAGTTACATACGACAGTGAAGTCGGTACAGACTGAGAGACGTTGGGGTACCTGACATCGGACAGTACAAGGAGACCGGTACCCCTAAGAGATCCGTTCTTATGAGCTCACCCGACGGTACGGAAGGAAGTCCCCTAGAAGGGTTGGGTCCCTAGTTTAGACGTGGAGAGAGAATGTAGAGGACGTAACCGTTCTCCCAAGAAATGGTGATCGTGGTGTCCTTTCCAGGTTTTTTACTGGGTTCCTTCCACAATCCACGATTGTGTGTCTTTCTTATCTTAAATTAAAAAATAGGAGGAAATATTCACACATACTAAAGGTACTCTCATTCACTCCCTAAGGGTAGGATTTAGAGTTGTCACTACATTCTAGGAAAGTATTAATCCAAAGATTCTAAATAATATATACTACTCAAATCTAGGATCTAAAATATCCACTCTTTAACCTCTCGTAATTTATTGATCCGTCGGACTCGTCAAATAAACATTTCTTACCCTAAGATCCATGAAGGAACCACAGATCACCAATTCTTAGGTGAAACGTTACGTCCCCTGGGTCCAAGTTCGGGACCAGTCCCTTGATTCTAGGGTCTTCGGTGTCTCGTTGATTCGGACGTGTGGTGTTGACGGTTCAGACGTGTAAGGCTTCGGACTTATGGTGTTGACCTCTCAACACGTGGTGTCACTTTATAGGACGGACGGTGCTGCGTCAGATTAATTATGAGGTTGAGTGTCAGAGATGTAAACGGTAAAGTTCTGTATACCAAAGAGAAAAAAATTATTAGACTAAAAGTGTTTGTTTAGATACTGTCCCCCTAACCAATGTCTTAACGTCTTGGGCACTAGAAATTCGAATTGTAGTATTAGATAGTCGGATTCATCTATAGAGGAATACGTCTGTGTAAAATACCGGTGGTATCTAAGGTAGACTTGGTATTGAAGTGTCTAAATTTCTAATTTAGACTTTATTCCTACTGAAGGAATTTAAGTTCCCTAAAAAAAAAGGAGAACTTACAATCCTCTGTATTGACTACAATGACTGTGATCTATCATAAAGAATCCCATATCCAGAATTATAAATACTCCAAAGAATGTACCATTTAAGTAAGGGAGAATGGTACTTTTACTAAAGAAGGGTCTAACTGGAGGAAGTTTAATGAAAAAGACGGAAGGGAGTCTCGGACACTTGGGTTAATTTACTTTCTTTAAAGGTAGACAAGTCAAAGACATGAAATGATCTGACACTCGGAAACACAGGGACAGAACCAAAACTCTCTCACTTACGAAAGGTACTTCTTTGTCAAAGTCCGGTGAACTGTCAACACTTCGTGTGCTTTTCTTGTGTGTTTTTTACGTGAGATAAGAGTGAGAATGATACTCTACCTCACAAGTTTAAGCTTCCTCTTAAGGAGAGAGAAAAAGACTGAAAACCACCTACTTATCTCCATCAACAGACAAAATGAAACTTGAATGAAGAAAGAGAGAAGAGGATGAGTGTCCTTTCGGGGTCCTTAATTCCTTCTTCGTACTAAATTAGTGGACCTTCTTTACTCTCGGGTCTTTTGTGTCTGAATTCCTTAGTCCTCGATTGTACATATATGATATTATTTATAAATCCTTCATTTTTCCTACTCGTACGTAAGTTATTCTATCCTTCTCTCAGTTACTAGTCGATCGATATTCCCAATAGGACTTTTTAAGTATCAACGATGGGTTTTTCTACCACTATGGGTCACTGGTCTCCTTTACAAATCACAGATCGTCAAAGAATTTGTGAACATTACTGGAATCCAAACATCTCATTGGAAAGAGTTAACGGGAAGTTTTTTTAGGGACGAAAGGAATTTAACACTCTGATAAGGAAGAAGTCCGAAAGGACCACCGTACCTGTCATTTCTTAGAAGGAGGTTACGTCCTCCGGGTTCAAGCTAGGGACTCAACCCTTCTAGGGGATTTCTTCCTTTTCCGATGGGTGAGGTCATAAGAACGGATGTCTTAAGGTACCTGTCTCTTCGGACCGTCCGACATCAGGTACCTCAGAGTTTCTGACCCGTGTTGACTCGTTGAGTGTGTGTGTGTGTGTGTGTGTGTAATGAAGAAGTCGAAATACTTCTGAAATATTAATTCAGAAGTATTTGAGGTATTGTTTACCTCCCTAGTACCACAGAGTAAAATGGTACAAGGTCTTGCCATCTTCGAGGTCTTGGATTTTCCTAACCTCACTTTTTCTACTAACTTCCCGTCTATTTATCCCTCCAGGAAAGCTTCGACGAACACATATTGATTCAGTGACATAAATACATCTAAAGAGTCCGTGAATTGTGTCGGAACCACTCTCCCCGTTGTGACACAAGTGGTCTTAGTGGTGACCACGTCGGTGTCGAAGTCTTTTGAAAGACGTTTTACTTTATATTACAGGACATGTGTGCAACGTAGACAAATCAGAGATTCAGCACAGACTAAGAAACACTGAGATGACTGACATCCGGAGGTCCCGGAAGACAGGTGCCCTAAAGGGTCCGTTCATATGACTTCACCCAACCCAACACTAAAGGAAGAAGTACATGTGTGACGATATAAATTTTATCTATTAATTGTTAGTTATATCGTGTTCCTTAAGACGAATTATGAGACATTATTGGATTTGCCCTTTTCTTAAAATTTTTCTTATCTATGTTCATATACATGTTGACCTACTCAAACGACATGGGGATTTCAATGTAACGATTAGTTGATATAGTGTCATATGTTATTTTTAAAATTTTTTTGTTATATCACTTTTTACTTTATATTCCTTTCCTGTTCTCCTATAATAAACGGTCCAAGATATCAAAAGTAAGATGAAAAGATAACCAGTCTTGGGTTGTTCCACTTAAAGATTTTGAAAACGAATCTAATCCCAGATACAGAATTTGGTTTGGTTAAAGAAGGAGACGAAATATGAAACGGATCGATACACGTACTCATACGTAGTTATGAACAAAATAAATAAATAATCGATGTCTAGAGGAACGGAGAACTGCAAAATAGGAGTAGAAGGGATGAGGTCACGAACTATGTCCGAACGTCCAAGGTTGGAGACTGTAAGGACACTTCACTTTACTTCACTTTCATCGAGTCAACACAGACACTAGGGTACCTGACATCGGGGACAGTCCGAGGAGAGAGGTACCTTTAGAGGTCCGTTCTTATGACCTCACCCATGGGTAAGGGAAGGGGTCCCCTAAGAGGTTTGGGTCCCTGTCTTGGGTCCAGAGGGTGTAACGTCCGACTAAGAAATGGTAGACGCGGTACTCCTTTCGGGAGTCAAAATAAATTGTTCGAGATATACATATGTCAAGATTAATCTTGTCACAGTCAGTGATATGATTTGTATAGTATGTATGATAGAGTAAATTAGTAATATTGATGGGTCTTCGATCAACGTTAACGATAGGTGTAAGACTTCTATAAATGTTGTGAATGTTTTATAACGGTTGGTCACTTTGAAAGGGCCCAGAACTGTAGGTCCATTAAATGGTCTCCTATTAGAGTATACGTACCTCACAGGTGTACTGTCTAGAATTGATAGTCAGAGATTTGGGAGGTCTCTACTTTGACTGTGTCTCGGGACCGGATCTCGGGATCCATTTGTTTTCGTCTGTTGGTGGTATTTAGAAGTAATTACAGTCGATAAACCACACCGTACCCTTTATCTACCCCTTTGAACCCTTTGTCACAGTCTGAAATAAAAACCCCCGAGGTTTTAGTGACGTCTACCACTAACGTCGGTACTTTAATTTTCTGCGAATGAGGAACCTTCTTTTCAATACTGGTTGGATCTATCGTATAAGTTTTCGTCTCTGTAATGAAAGGTCGTTTCCAGACAGATCAGTTCCGATACCAAAAAGGTCACCAGTACATACCTACACTCTCACCCTGACACTTCTTTCCACTCACGGCTTCTTAACTACGAAAACTTGACACCACAACCTCTTCTGAAAACTCTCAGGGAACCTGACGTTCCTCTAGGTTGGTCAGGTAAGACTTCCTCAAGTCGGGACCCACAAGAAACCTCCCTTACTACGATTTCGACTTTGACGTCATGAAACCGGTGGAGTACACTTCTCAACTGAGTAACCTTTTCTGAGACTACGACCCTCCCTAACCCCCGTCCTCCTCTTCCCCCGCTGTCTCCTACTCTACCAATCTACCGTAGTGGCTGAGATACCTGTACTCAGACTCACTTGAGGCCCTAAACCACTACCTGTCCCTCCGGACCACACGACACTAAGTACCTCAGCGTTTCTCAGTCTGTACTGACTCGCTGACTTGACTTGACTTGACTTTCGGATTCCATATGTTTCTGGGAGAAGAGTCTGTTATATAAGGTCCCTGAATCTCCAATAAAGTGTCTTCGATCAGTTCTTGGTGTAGAAACAGACGGTACACGTCTCAAACTTGTGGGATTCGGATGACCTAATTGAATAACAAAATCAGCGATCAGTAAAAGTTGTGAAAACACTTGAATAATACCTGACATCGGGCGGTCCGAGGAGACAGGGACCCTAAGAGGTTCGTTCTATGATTTCACCCAACGGTAAAGGAAGAGCTCCCCTAGAAGGGTCGGGTCCCTAGCTTCGGTTCATAGGACTTAACCGTCCACCTAAGAAATGGTGGTTCGGTGGTCTCTTCGGGTGACTCAATTGAATGAAATGTCTGTCGAAGATCTTGAGTACGTAGAGTGTTCGTTTGAGTGGATCTTAACGGTATACTCACTAGTCCCAATCTCCGAGATCTTATTATTACCTACTCTGTACTCGTAGCCAGGACCTCCATACACCATCTTCTCTTATTTACTCAGAACCTTAATGACTCGGTCTTAGGTCACATACCTCTTAAGAAGGTCAATAGTCTGTACATTTTTAAAGAAATTTCTAAAGTTAAGAATAAAGTTATGGACCAGTTTATCTTCAAGGGAAGATGACTTTTGTATAAACTATCCTACCATATATTTTATTATTTAGATGGTCAATGTATATAAATTACCTCTAGTGTGTTTTATTTTGAGTAGTCTTAGATAAAATCCTGAGTTTGGACACCATAACCTTGTCGCGTACAAACATGTAAGTCATTTGGATAATTTCTAGAAAGGGCTAAATTTAGTGTAAAAACGTTTATTTTTAAATTAGTTATTTTAAACCAGTTAGACATTAGAATTATTACAATCTCAAACACCAGAAGATGAATTGAAACTAAAAGAATAAAAGAAAAGTATAAAATCGTGATTGAAAAGGGGGTTTAGGTTTGTACAGGTATCCGGGAATTTCGTGTACCAAGATCTGATCCGTGACATAAATGAAGGGTAATTTATCTCATTAAACCATAACGATTATATCATGTATCAGTGATAAAGAAAGTATAGTGAAGGAGGTTTAAAAACTCCGATATAGTACTTTTTGTTGTGAGAAGAGAGAGAGGGAAAGGGGTATAAGGAGATACAAAAGAAAATACCTTTCTGCGGAATTTTACATGTACTAAATCAAATTTCCAGAGTTGTAACTATGTAATCGAAACAACATTAAAAAGACAACAATCCAACACAGGTTGAGAAACGTTGAGGTACCTGAAGTTGTACGGTCCGAGGAGACAGGAGGTGATAGAGGTTCTCAAACGGGTTTAAGCACAAGTAACTCAGTAAAACAATAGGTTAGTAGAGTAGGAACGACGGGAGAAGAGGAGAACGGTGGTTAGAAAAGGTCGTAGTCCCGGAAAAGGTTAATCAGTCGAGAAATGTAGTCCACCGGTTTTGTAACCTCAAAGTCGAAACGTTGTCAAGAAGGTTACTTATAAGTCCCAATTAAAGGAAATCCTAAACGACCAAACGAGAGGGATATATAATTGATGGTAAAATCTTTAATACAGTTTAGGAGTTTATAAGAAATTACACGTTAAGAATCTTAACATGTGTTATAAGGTCTATATAATTAGTCTACTTGAAAATTAAGAAACCAAACCTGTTCACCTCTTTGTCACCCTTAGTCTCGACTTCCAGTGAGTGACCAAAAGTGTTTGACGTACTTGAACCCATGACTTAATTTAAGGTTCTCCGAGTTAACATGAGAAGTGTTGTCCTTACTACTACCTATAAAATGGTCTAAAGTGTTTTATCATCTATACATTTATCTAAAAGTTAGTTGTAACCAAGAATGGAGGGATGTAAAAACATTAAGTAAAAAACTTTACATTAGTCAAGTCCAGTCAGTGAGTCAGCACAGGTTGAGAAACGTTGGGGTACTTAGCGTCGTGGGGTCCGGAGGGACAGGTAGTGGTTGAGGGCCTCAAGTGAGTCTGAGCGTAGGTAGCTCAGTCACTACGGTAGGTCGGTAGAGTAAGAGCCAGCAGGGGAAGAGGACGGGGGTTAGGGAGGGTCGTAGTCTCAGAAAAGGTTACTCAGTTGAGAAGTATTTTGTATTTCTGTCAATTGTTTGACTTTTCTTTTACTGTCTAAGGGGTTGTACTTTTACCCGTGTTTTGAAATTAGTCGTGTAACAGTTTCTCTTTTAGGTTTAAAAGTTTCTGTATGTTCTTCCACAAGTTGGAGTGACTATTTGTACCTTTAGTGTGTGAAATAGTTTCAGATTTAAATTTAAATTAACTTTGGTGATAAGAGAAGGATTTATTATACTTCAGAAATGTTTAGAATTAAGGTGACTGAGGTAATCTTTTAGATTTACTTAATAAAAATAGATTATAAAATTAAAAAAATTGAAGTCGAACTATAATAATGACAAGACATGTCAGTTATAAACAAATGTAAATGAGTGTATAATTAGGAAAAGAAACAAGAAGTAAAGAAAACGTATAATATGTAGAGTAGACCTTAGTAAACGGAAGTTGAACTCTGTAAGTTGTAATGATCACTTACAAATTTTTACAGAAATAAAAGGGTATATAGAACTTCCTGTACAAATTACCAATATCTTTAGATCGAACCTTCAATAACGACAATAAGCGAAATGTCTATAAACCAATTTAGTATTCTTTAACTACTACAAACTGTTAAAAACCGAAGGGACCACCGAGTCTACCATTTTTTTTTTTTTTTTTTTTTTTTAGACGGACATTGCGCCCTCTGGACCCAAACTTGGGACCCAACCCTTCTAGGGGACCTCCTTCCGTACCGTTGGGTGAGGTTATAAGAACGGATCTCTTAGGGGTACACGTCTCCTCGGACCACCCGATCTCGAGTATCCCAGCGTCTCAGTCTGTGCTGACTCGCCGATTCGTGTCGTCTCGTGTCGAACCGTCAATAACGTAAAGAAGTGAAATTTCTATAAACAAATTCAGTATACTTTAACTACTACAAACTGTGAAAAATTACATGTTTTTATCGTGATAGTATACCAAGTTGAATTGTAATAAGTGACCGAAGGGTGAAGGTAACAATGGACAACTGCTCAGACAATAATTTGATAACGAAAAACTTCATTATAGACAAAAGAAAGGAAATTGACGAAATTCTAAACAATAAATAGAAAAGAATGATACAACACCAACCCTCATACAATATCTTATTTAACACAGGGGGGAGGTGGTGGCTTAACGTAATTAAATTTTAGGTTGCATATAACGTATTACAAACCGAAAAGTCGAAACAGATCATAATTAGAGACCAAAGGAACAATACTAGATCAGTGGGAGTAGTAGACAAAGATGATTCGAAGTGGGACTGAATCCTGTAACGTGATCTGTCATAGAGAGGAACCTTTATGGACAAAAATTTATAGACGGACGAATGAAGAAAACTTAGTAAGTCCAGAATTTATTTAATGAGGAGTTTTCTGAAAGAAACTGGTTGACTTAGTTCTGTCTAATAACAAATTTTTGTATATGGGAGGACTTTAATAGAACAATTCAACGACCAGGCGGAAGGGTAATGTTGGAGTTCCATACTTGTCCCGGGAGTAGATCAACAAGAGACGACATTAGGAGAACGAGTTTTGTTACGGACCTTTCTCATCCATGAAGAATTGATAAACCATTTAACTTAAGGGTCTTATTATTATTATGGATGTTTAATCTTAAGGATATTCATAATTTACTTTATTACGTTCTCTTATAAAATGTACAGACCAAATCACATTCGTGACACACACAATCATCTCTGTTGGCATGAGGACCATCGAAGGCCCCACTATCGACATAAAAGAGAAAATGATGTAATCGAGTCGGTCCGTCTCGAACGACGACAACCATTATCTTTCTGTTACGTCACTTAACTTAATTGGAATTAAAAGATAGGAAGGGAAATACAAGTGGGAAAAAGTACACCGAAAAATCAAAGAGAATGACTTTCTCTCCCGTATAAAATGACTGAGAAATGAAACCCAAACTTGTGCACTGAACGAAATCGGTCAACTTACTCCAGTAAAACAGCCTTATGGGTAAAAGATGAATAAGAAACAGAAGACAGTAACAGTACTCTTCATTTCGAAGGGAGTGACCAGGTTCACCTCCTCTGTGCACTCGTCTCGTCTGTCTGAGATTCAGTTTTATACCTGTGCACTTGTTCAATGTACTGTAGTCGTCATGTCGGGTAGGATAGGTGTCCTCTTTCTTTAAGAAAAAAAAAAAAAAAAAAAATTAAAAATTAAAAAAAATTTAAAATTTTAGAAATTAAGAATGTACGCAAGGGTTTGTACTTGGGGGGAGGGTGGAGGGAGGGGTGTTGTAGAGAGACCCAGTAGGGGTACGTGGTCGGGGTTCGTTCGACGTGGGATGCAGTCTGTACCTGACCGCTAAGTTAAGAATGTACTGTCATATGTACAATCTTAAGGGTAAGAGGGTTTAGTAGGGTGGGAGAGGGAGAGGGAGACTCAGGTTTTCAGACCATATGTGTAGACACAGAAAAAAGGACAGAACGTATGTCCCAGCAGTAACGGTAGAAGGATTTAAGGTATATATACACAATCATATGACATAACCACAAAAAGAAAGACCGAATGAAGTGAGACATATTAACCGAGGTCAAAGTGGGTAGAGTAGTCTTGACTAAGTTTACTTAAGAAAAATTGCCGACTCATTATGAGGTAACACATATACATGGTGTCGAAAGAATAGGTAAGTAGACGACTACCTGTAGATCCAACAAAGGTACAGGACCGATAATATTTGTCACGACGCTACTTGTAACCCCATGTACACAGAGAAAGTTAAGACCAAAGGAGCCACACATACGGGTCTTCACCCTAACGACCCAGTATTCCATCAAGATAAACGTTAAAAAATTCCTTAGAGGTGTGACAAGAGGTATCACCGACATGATCAAACGTAAGGGTGGTTGTCACATCCTCCCAAGGGAAAAGAGGTGTGGGAGAGGTCGTAAATAACGAACGTCTAAAAACCTAGCGTCGGTAAGACTGACCACACTTCACCATGGAGTAACACCAAAACTAAACGTAAAGAGATTATTACTCACTACAACTCGTAGAAAAGTACACAAACAATCGGTAGGCATACAGAAGAAACCTCTTTACAAATAAATCAAGAAACCGGGTAAAAAACTAACCCAGCAAATAAAAAGACCTTAACTCGACGTCTTCAACGTCTTCAACGTCTTCTTTAAGAATAACGGTATACGGTGACATGTAAATACCCCATCCAAAAATAAAAAATAAAAAACACAGAAATATATTTTTGTCGTTTCGTTGTACTGACACAAACCATTTTCAATTTATTTTTAGTCTTTAACATGATCCGTACAATGTAGAGGTGGAAGAGAGACGACTTATAAACTCCGACGTCGAGTTGACGACTTATTGACTTGTTAACCTGACTTTAAGTTAGTTAAGATGTCCTTTATAATTCGATCTCTCTTGAATTCATTTCTAATTGGTTTTCCATTTTCCCTGTAAACTAGATAGTTTACTCTATGAAGTCTTATATCCTTTCCCTTAGTGTAAGTCTTATAAATATCCTTTTCATACAAAAGACTTTTAAATTAATTCCTCGATCTTTTAAAGTCTTTTAACGGTAAGACTTTTTTCACTTTCACTTGTAACAATCTCTTAGTGTATGGGTTTCAGTTCTCCTTTCTTGTTTGTATAAATTTATGATCGTAGGAATCGAACCTTTGATATTCTTTCTTTTTTTAACAATGTCATGACGACAAAGTAAGTGCATAAAAAGGAAAACCCTTATATACATGTTTTTTCTTTCTTTCAGTTCCAAGATCCGTAGTTTCCTTTTACAAAGGTATGGTCCGTTCCACTACTTGAGTACGGTGGTTTCCCCCGATGTTGTGTTACCGACCAGGAAAGTACAACTAACCCTCTCTCAATCTATAAGATAGACTTTCTAGAAACTTCTTTCTACCATACAATACTTTTCGTCTTACTTTCAGAGGAACCTTTAGTCACTTCCTAAGATCCATCGGGATATAGACCGTCTTCATGTCGTTCCCCCAAGACCCGTTCCTTACCGTCTTCTCGTCCCTTGGTACCGATACCCTCCCAGACCTGAAACGAAAATCGTCTCTATTAACAGGTAAATTCACGACACTAGTTATTACTTTCTATGAGTTTCAGATCAAACCGATGTGTTTTTTAATCTAATTGTTGTAGATAATTACTGATGAAATGGTAGAACAGATTAAGGATACACAAGTTATGAATAGTACGTATAATATTTATATACAGTATGTTTATCCTAACATACGATGTAAATTATTTTTATAATTAAAGATCGATTGTATAAAATAACAACGTACCTGGATAGATTACAACCTATCAAAGAACAAATAGTGGAATTTTTTAAAATTTCTGAGTCTTTGACCTAGACCTGTACGGGGACTAGATCAGGGTACCATTCATTTTAGTAAAATCCTAGATATCTCCAATTCTCTTACACAGACTATTAACTGGAAGGGGTGTTAATATGTTTCTCGAAGGGACTATCGAGTGAACCATTTCTTGGATGGACTATACTTCCTTTGGGACCAAGTTAAGGACCCAGATCTTATAGGCGACCTCTTCCCTTTCCTATGGGTGAGGTCATAAGACCAGACCTCTTAAGGTACCTAACATATCAGGTACCCCAACGTTTCTCAACCTGTACTGACTCGTTGAAAGTGAAAGTGTTATTATGTTTATTTTTCTGTTCGGAAAATTTGTTTAATACTTTACTTAGTCTTAAGATCTTAGAGGGACGGACAATGAACTCTTTTATTTTTTATCGTTTTACATCATTTTACAAATATTTTCCTTTTTGACTTTCCTCCTATAGAAAAACGTACTTGGCCTTTCTCACTAGTTGTTCCCCTTAAGACGTCTAGATTTTACCAAGTCAAGTCAGCAAGTCAACACAGGCTGAGACGCTGGTGTACTTGGTGTCGCGTGGTCCGGAGGGACAGGTAGTGGTTGAGGACCTCAGATGAGTTTGGGTACGGGTAGCTCAGTCACTACGGTAGGTTGGTAGAGTAGGTGACAGTATGGGAAGAGGAGGGTGGGAGTTAGAAAGAGTTGTAGTCCCAGAAAAGTTTACTCAGTCAAGAAACGTAGTCCACCGGTTTCATAACATCAAAGTGGAAGTTGTAGTGAGGAAGGTTACTTGTGAGTCCTGACTAGAGGAAATCCTACCTGAACAACCTAGAGGAACGTCAGGTTCCCTGAGAGTTCTCAGAAGAGGTTGTGGTGTCAAGTTTTCATAGTTAAGATGTCACGAGTCGAAAGAAATATCAGGTTGAGAGTGTAGGCATGTACTGATGACCTCTTTGTTATCGGAACTGATCTGTCTTGACACAACTGTTTCATTACAAAGACAAAAAATTATACGACTGGTCCAACCAGTATCGAAAGGAAGGTTCCTCATTCGTAGAAAATTAAAGTACCGACGTTAGTGGTAGACGTCACTAAAACCTCGGGTTCTTTTATTTCAGTCGGTGACAAAGGTGACACAGGGGTAGATAGACCGTACTTTACTACCCTGACCTACGATACTGAAATCAAAAGACATAAAACTCGTAATTCGGTTGAAAAAGTGAGAGGTGAAAGTGAATGTAGTTCTCCGAAAAGTCAAGAAGAAGTGAAAGACGGTATTCCCACCACAGTAGACGTATAGACTCCAATAACTATAAAGAGGACCGTTAGAACTAAGGTCGAACACGAAGAGGGTCTGGTTGTAAGAGTACTACATGAGATGTATATATATATATATATACAATTTATTCGTCCCACTGTTATATGTCGGAACTGCATGAGGAAAAGGATAAACCTTGGTCAGACAACAAGGTACAGGTCAAGATTGACAACGAAGGACTTTACGTACGTCCAAAGAGTTCTCCGTCCAGTCCACCAGACCATAAGGGTAGAGAAAGTCTTAAAAGGTGTCAAATAACACTAGGTGTGTCAGTTTCCGAAACCGTATCAGTTATTTCGTTTTTATCTACAAAAAGACCTTGAGAGAACGAAAAAGGTACTAGGTCGTCTACAACCGTTCAACTAGAGACCAAGGAGACGGAAAAGATTTTGGTCGAACTTGTAGACCTTAAAGTGTCAAGTACATAACGATTTCTGACCGAACCTCTTAAAATTCGTAGTGAAATGATCGTACACTCTACTCACGTAACACACCATCAAACTCGTAAGAACCGTAATGGAAAGAATCCCTAACGTTACTTTTGACTGGAAAAGGTCAGGACACCGGTGACGACTCAAAAGGTGTAAACGACCTTATAACTCTCGTCGTGAAAGTGTCGTAGTAGAAAATCCTAAACTTTATCTAGTTGACCTTAAGGTAGTGGGGGTGATCGAAACAAGCATCACTACGAAGGATTCCGGGTGAACTGAAGTGTAAGGTCCTACAGACCAAGATCCACTCACTAGTGTGGTAGCACCAATAGACCCAGTACTTCTAGAAAAAACATGTCAAGAAGACACATAAGAACGGTGGCGAAGAATTATAGAAGACGAAGACAATTCTGGTATGGTAAAGACAGGAAATAACACGGGTAGAAACGTACTTTAACAAGGGAACCATAGAGATTAAAGGATTTCTCTAGAGATCAGAAAGGGTAAGATAACAAAAGGAGATAAAGAAACGTAATTAACAACTTCTTTCGACAGAACAGAGAGGAACGATAAGAAACCTCGAGACGTAAGTTTACCCATATAGAAAGGAAAGGAGGAAACGAAAGCGAAGAGAAGAAAAGTGTCGACCAACATTCCGGAGGAGTCCGTTAGTAATACGAAGAAACGTAAAGAAAAGGTACCCCTACCAGAACTAGGGACAGAGGACGTGTTACAGTACTTGGAGTAAGGTATCAAGTAGTCCGTGAGATAGTATAGATCAGGGTATTTAGATAAAGAGTGAAGGTGACATATTAGTATTCCCTAAACGGAATCCAGTATGGTCTTACCAGATCACCAAAAGGGGTGAAAAGTTAAATTCAGACTTAAATCGTTATTCCTAAAGTACTAGACTCGGTGTCAGTCGAGAGACAGAACAAAAACGACTGACATATCTCGAAGAAGTAAAAACCGACGTTTCTTATATTAGTTAGACTAAAACCACAACCGGTAGACCATGACAGGTACACATCTCAGAAGAGAACACAACAACCTTCTCCCACAAACGATACTGGTCACACAAGAGAACCGTTTTGCGATAATCGGAGACGGGACGAAGTAAGACATGAGGTTCCGGTTTAAACGGACAATGAGGTCCACAAAGAACTGAAGGACGAAAACGTAAGGTCAGGGGACATTACTTTTCCTGTAGAGAAAACTCACAATCAAGATTTTCCAGAACATCCAGAAGTGTCTTGGTAAGTTGAAGTCGAAGAAGTCGTAATGACTAACCCCGTATCTGAACCTAATGACACTATAACTCACCAAACGGAACCTTTGCTTGTTTCTAGTAAGCCAGTAAAAACTCTAACGTAGGTTCATGACGTAAAGCCTGAGAAAACAACTGATACTACCGATGAGGTAAAGAAGATTCCCTAAGGACGGGTGTCATCATCTATATTACCAGTAGACTCAATTTAAGTGGGTAAGATCAGGTAATTAAACGACTAAAGATCTTACAGCTACAAGTGTGAACGGTAGAGGACAAACTGGTGAAGGTTAAGCGGAACTAAGAACCTGGATTGTAATGTCCAAGGATATATTATGACGAGAAACGTCGTAGTCTAGAACGAAGATAGTGGTCAGTGTAAGTGTTGACCCATAACAAAAACGAAACCGAGGTAGGGAAGTAAGAAAGACCTCAATAAAGAGGTGACTAGAGGTCATCGTATAACCCGTGGATGACTGGACACCTCAAGGAGAAAGTCATAGGATAGAAAAACGGAAAAGTATGACAAGTACCCCAAGAGTTCTGTTCTTATACCTTCACCAAACGGTAAGGGAAGAGGTCACCTGGTATAAGACAGTCTGGAGAGGTGGTACTGGACAGACAGAACCCACCGGGGTGTGTCGCACCGAATCAAAGTAAGGGTGGTTCCCCTTCAGTCGTCTAGATTGTACCATCCGAGGGTCATACGAAAGTTGTGGTTTCCATGAATGGTCCCGTTCACTCCTGATCAACTCGGGTCGACCGATATGACCTCCGAGATTAATGGACCTTCTCTTGTTTGATACCGGGTGATAGTGGTAGGTAGGACGGACGAGGGGTTGTTGGTTTATGTGAAAATATCACTTACAAGTTTCTTTTGTACCTCCCTTGTCATTATTTTCTAAAAACACCTTACGTTTTTGATTCGTTCTTATGTTATTCAGTTATCTTCGCTTTAATACCTATTCTTCCATTATGAATAAATTATTTGTAGAAAGTTCTTTTATTTTATTTAAACGGTTAAGTAAATATTTCAGTCCATCGAGTCGTCATTTTTTAGGTGGAGGGTTCGTCCTCTACATCAAAGTCCGGGACCTAACCCTTCTAGGGGACCTCTTACTTTACCGTTGGACGAGGTCATAAGAACGGACCTCTTAGGTACCTGTCTCCACTCGATGTCAGGTACCCCAGTGTTTTCTCATCTGTGATGAATCACTGATTCGTTGTTATTATAATTATGAAGTTGATTCATCCGTATTATATTTTCAATTGGGTCCAGGTGTTTTAAAATATACGTATCTATATCTATATATGTTTCTCTATATTACTTTGAGTACATCCCTAAAAAGGTTATTGAGTTCCTACTAAACTAGAGTATATACATTACATTAAACGATGCTCTTACTTTATTTCCTCTTTTTACTTGTTAGAAGACTTATTTCTTTTCTCAATATTTTATCGTAAATTAAGGATAAATACTTATCCTCTTTTCTCTTTTTAAATCTTTTGACTTTCGTATGTTGTCGGGACGAAACTATTTCTAAAAGATTTGATGTGATTTACAGTGTGAGTTACCTCTTTGAAGTCCGTTAAGGAAAATTTCAGACATTAATCCGGTCCTACGAGTCATGATTCTTCTATTCCGGTATGAGGTCCTTTCTTAAAATCAATTCCGTTATTGTATTCTTTTTTTAAAATTGCTGACCTTTTCTTTTCCATTTTTATAAAAATATACATCAACCATTTATTAGGATACACTTTATGACTCTCCTAGGAGTTTGGTAATTTTGAAAATTCTCACAAGTAGTTCAAACAATTTAACTTCAAATTTGTACTTTTTTTTTTTAAGTAGTTGTTTACCCAAGAGTCTATCGTCCACTAAAACGGACGGTCGTCGGTAACCGGTTATATACCGATGTAAAACTACTCTTCTACGGTAACAGGAGATCACTTATCTCTGGTCTCTACTGCGATTTGTTGGATACTAAGTGTCTTGTCGAAAGGTGGGTCTGGGTTTACAGTTATTATTCTGATAACTCTTTTGAACGAGATGTGGTCGTATTAGTGACCACTCTTTTATTCTATTTTTAAATTCTACGGTAAGTGTTGTCGTGATATCTGACGTTACGTAGACCCCTAATTGGATTGTTATGTAAATGTCCTTGAATTGTCTCTTTTAGAATTTGACAGAATTTTCCGGATTTTCTTTTGGACTTAATTATCTTTGTGTAAAATGTAGGTACCTATATAAATGAATTATAATATTTTTAATAGTTAAGAAAAGAATTTTTAGTCATTAAAATTTATTATTAGGTTTGAAATTTTGGTCGTTATAACCCTCTTGAACAATTAGACTAAGATTTCAAGAATCACCTTATAATTGACCCCTTAAAATAGAATGTGTAAAACCCATCAACCATTGAAAAACGTTGGTTTTTTTTTTTTTTTTACGTCATTTTCCGTCTACGTTTTTGTGTGACTTCAAACCATAAATCTTCGTAATCAAAGAGTCGGGTCATTTTTAATATCGTTGGAAGTTATATGTCTCAAGTTGGAGAAATTCTATTGGTTTCAAACAGTAGAACTTCCTATTTTAACATACAGATGGGAGTGATCTTCTAATCAAAAATTTTGTTATAATTACTATAAAACCGTGGTAACAAATTTCACACGTATAGATATCGACGTATGATTTGTTTCTGATCTGTTAGTCTGTCTTTCAAAACTTACAGTAAAAAGGAGACAAGAAGGGACTGTACCGTAGAGATGATTAAAACCATGTACAAAACATAGTTTTGAAGGATTGAGATTAGAGAGTCTTTGAGTAATTAGATGTAATTACCGGAAAGACCCTTCGACATGTAACTTAGTTAAGAATAAACTATTCCCAGAGATTACGAAAGTCACTACCCTCTGTAAGACTCGTCGTTTGACAAAGTCTGGGTAGTCGCAAAAGACTTCAGTACAGTCTACGACTATTTCACTTTAAGGAGCATGCAATGTCCTTACATTAAGAGTTAGGAATAGGTGACTCTTCCAATTATTTTATCTTCCGGGAGTTTTACGATAGATTTATGAACTTCTCTCTATTGAATAATTTTGTGTCATAAAGAAGTATTAGACCTCTGAAAACATAAATCTATTACGTTCGAGAAAAGTGTTACTGGGCTGTCTCGATATCTTCAGTGATAACCCGAGATAAAAGTTTACAGACTGGTGGTGTTACTTCTGTTATTGACCCCAATTGACGGTAAAAAAACTTCGTTTACGGGATGGAGACTCGATGCGGAGTTAAGTAACATAAATATATCGAAAAAAAAAATGTTAATGTATTACGAAACGTTGGTAGTAGAATAAAATAGGAGTCTTGAGATACTTCGTCCTCTCTGATCCCTACGACGATAGTTACCCCTTTACCTTAAGTCACTGTAATATACGTCTGAAGATCTTTCCTTACTTTGACCTTAGTCAGGGACTCGGGAATATGAACTTTGATTGTGGTGTAACTTTGTACGATAGGAGGTTATTTTTAACAAATTATCAATTTAGAAAATTTTCAATTTTTGTGAACCTGAGTCCAGTCCGAATTTCTCGAAAGAAACACCAATAAGTTACTTGATCAATAAGTCGGGATTACTTGACGAGAAGTCTACTTTTCAACTACGACGAAGAGTCAGTAGATTCCACGACTGACAAGTTAAAGAGGTTTAAACCTCAACGAAACATGGTTGAGGGTAACGAGAAGAGACTTATGAGACAGGTCAGACAGTCCTTCATGACTCCTCGAACTACACTCGTCGTCCGTCAAGTGCCGATCGTTGGGTGTCCTAAGAACTCCCGTTGTGAGAATAAAAAGAGACACAAGGTTCACGGGTCACACTACGGATAATGTATGTTTTTAATATACGTATGGATTTGTGTGTGTGTGTGTGTGTGTGTGTGTGTGTGTGAATAAATTTAATTTGACACTTAAGGTTACCTGGCGGGGAGGAGATAGTGTAACTGGGTTGTTCGGACGTGTTCAGATGTGTGATATACCTGGGTGGAGGACAAGAATCTCGAGTACTTTAATAAATAAACCGATACGTCCCTGGGTTTGTGAAACAAAAAAGGGTGTAGGTGTAGAAACACGGAACTCCCATTCATACGGAAGGGAAGAAACAGAAGGACGTTTTGATTCAAAAGGAGACGGAAGTTCTGTGTCCGGTTTACAGTGAGAGGATCTTTCGAAGAGGCTGAGAGTGGTGTTCGGTCAAGTGTCCTTATTTAGGACGAAGTCTGGTGGTAGTACGAAAAGTCACGGGAGTTAATGACGTCTCACTCTGTTCTAGACGTTACATTCACCGACCGGAATCGTCCCTAATATTGTGACTTTTACAGACTCTTTCTTCTGGTTTAGATGAGACCAAACTGTAATAAACTTATTCAATCAAGTCCTTTAGTAATAACAGGACACAAGTTAGTCTTTTAAAATCGTGGGTCCCTAAGGAAACAAATTCTCTATTTTAATTCTCCAATTTAGATCGTACCCTCTACTCTTCGTACAAGGTTACGATACCTTATCGAAAAATCATAGAACATTAAAGGTATACGTTTTATAGATATTCGGTTTGTATCTTATCGACATCGTTCCTTTTAGTTAATTGTTTGCGTGACGAAGAAGTTTAAGATATATTTTACTTGTAAAATCAGAAGTTTGTTAATAAACGTAGTTGATTACAGAATTGTAGTTATAATATTTTCATTATCAGATAAAAATAATTGGTTCATGTTAAGATGGATCTGACGACGACGACGACGATTCAGTGAAGTCAGCACAGGTTGAGACACGCTGGGGTATCTGCCGTCGGGTGGTCCGAGGGGACAGGGACCCTAAGAGGTCCGTTCTCGTGACCTTGATCCAAGTTAGTAAAACTTAATTGAAAAACCAAAATAAAAATATGTATTTCGGTACCATATTGATTTTAGTTCAAGTTTTTTTTTTTTGTTGAAATAAAACACTTATAAAACCTAACAAAAACAATTGGTATTATATATTAATTTCGAAACCAAGACTAGTCTAAAACCTGGTATATTTATAACTTCTTGAGATTGAATGTCACACTTCAGTTCTAAATATTTATATTTTATCATAGAGAACCGGAGGTTGAAGTTTAATGTTTTTGTGTATGCCTTAATCGAAACCCTTATGTTCGTAATTTTTTTTACTTTAACGATTATCAGAAGAAGAGACCTTTTAAAAGATTAAAAGACTTGTGTTTTGAGAGGCATATAATTTCAGTACATCTTTGTCGGACAAAAAGGAATTGGTCCCTACCCTGAAGGGAGAGACTGACTAAAGAAATTTATTATTCAGTTTTGACAAGTTTACTCTTTTGTATATACTTTAGTGAACTTTCAATTTTTCAAAGTATTCATACATTCTATAACAATAATAAGTTGACGTGATTTAATTAGGTAGACCTCTACTTGTTAGACGGTAGGTCGAAAAAGTAAAGTATTAAGGTTCGACTGGCAACCGAATGTAACGGAAACAATTTTAGAGATCTATCAGTTGAGATCCTTCTTTTCGTTTGTTTAGATTTTTTTAAAAAAGAGAGGTTCATAATCTCCGTTTAGGAATACCTACCTATGAAGGTTTCTCCATGAGTTTATTGGAAAGTTTTTTTAATAATATCGTTCATTACACACGAGATAGACAAAAAGTCAGGACCTGACGAAAAACAAAAAACAAAAAAAAAGTGAAAAAGTAGAATATGTTACACGTAACCTTTATACAAAGGGTAACTAAAATAAGAGATCTTTTGTACATGTAGTTGAACCCAGAGACCAAAACGAATAACTTAAAAAAGTGTACTGTACCTTTAAATTAAGTGGAAAAGATTGTTATATTTGATCGTTCACAGGTCCATGACTACTTGGATAAACGTCCCATCGTCACCTCCGCGTCTGTATTTGTCTGAACACCTGTCGCCCACCCCTTCCTCTCCCACCCTGCTTGACTCTCAGTGGAACTTTGTATAACTAATGGTATACATTTTAGTCTATCGGTGACCTTTAAATGACATACTACGTCCCTCGAGTTTAGGTCACGAGACACTATTGGGTCTCCCCACCCTACCCCATTTTCCACCCTCCCTCGAAGTTCTGAACGTATATGGATACTGACTAAGTACGACTATATACCGTCTTTGGTTATATTATAACATTTCGTTAGTAGGAGGTCAAGTTATATTTAATTAATTATTTTTTTCTCTCGAACCAGAGAGGGTAATATGTACAAGTTGTATGTGAACTTGTCTGGTCCGGTCTACTTCTGCTCGGTTGTCCATAAGACGGACACACTTCTGTCCAGTCCACAGTCGTCCAAGTCTCCCGACTCTGTGAGTCATTGTCTCTTTCCACTACACCAAAAGAACAGCGGATACTTTAACCTCAATAATATTATAAACCGATCTTTCTTTTTCGTAAAAATACAAGTAAAAAATTGAACTAAATTTGTACACATAAAGACGGTACTTGACTAATCAATCGGGGAACACCTGTGTCATAGTGTCTGTAGACTTCGAGGATGACTACTTGACGAAAGAGAGAATGAACCCTCTTTTTTTCTTCTGACCCAAATATAAACCGTGTTATTTTCGACGAGATCAAACGGAAGGTCTGACTTATTGTGTCATTTGAAATATGTCAGAGAGTGTATGTCAGAGAGTTTGTGCCCTTGGAATTTCTACGAAAGTACTCGTTTCAAAGTGAATGGAAAGAATCCTTGGAAACGTGTTGATGTAGGAAGAGAGAGAGAAAAAAAATATTGCGACGTTACTTATAAGATCTTGTAAAAGTAGTTTTTTTTAGTCTCATGTCAACGAAATGTTACGACACAATCAAAGACGACATATCTTTTCATGTAATCGATATACATACGTGTATAGGTGATATAAAACTTAAAATAAGGGTAAATCCTGGAGGAGGGAGACCAAGTCTACCATTTCTTAGACGGCCGTTACGTCCTCTGGGTCCAAACTAGGGACCCAGTCCTTCTAGGGGACCTCTTCCCTTACCGATACGTGAGGTCATAAGAACGGACCTCTTAGGATACCTGTCTCCTTTGACCTCCCGATATTAGGTACCCCAGTGTCTCTCAACCTGTGTTGACCTGTCGATTGTGATCCAGTGATGTCTCGTGACTCATCAAAGGACACGATATGTTATCCAAGAGTAATAGATAATCACATACGTTTAGTTCTAAGTTGTCAATCTTAGTCTGTACCTTGTTACCTGACCAAGGTTTGACCCTTTTCTCACGTAGTTCCGACATATAACAGTGGGACGAATAAATTGAATATACGTCTCATGTAGTACGTTTTACGACCCGACCTACTTCGTGTCCGACCCCTTTTTATGGTTGTTGGAATCTATACGTCTACTGTGGTGGAAATACCGTCTTTCGTTTCCCCTTGATTTCCCGGAGAACTACTTCAACTTTCTCCTCTCACTTTTACAATTGAATTTTGAGTTGTAAGTCTTTTGATTCTAGTACCGCAGACTAAGGTAGTTAAGTACCCTTTATCTACCCTTTTCTCACATTTGTCACTGTCCGATAAAAGAACCCGAGGTTTTAGTGAGTCTACCACTGACGTCGGTACTTAAATTTTCTACGAACGAGGAACCTTCTTTTCAATACTGTTTGGATCTGTCGTATAATTTTTCGTCTCCATAATGAAATGGTTGTTTCCAGGTATATCGGTTTCGATCTGAAGGGACCACCGAGTCTACCATTTCGTAAACGAATGTTATGTCCTCTGGGCCCAAGTTAGGGACCCAGTCCTTCTAGGAGACCTCCTCCTTTACCGTTGGGTGAGGTCATGAGAACGAACCTTTTAGGGTACCTACCTCTTCGGGTCATCCGATGTCAGGTACCCCAGCGTTTCTCAGTCTGTACTGACCCGCTGAAGTGAAAGTAAAAGTACCAAAAAGGTTATCAGTACATACCTACACTCTCAATCTGGTATTTCTTGCAACTCGTAGTTTCTTAACTACGAAAACTTGACACTACACCCTCTTCTGGGAACTTTCAGGGAACCTGTCGTTCCTCTAGTTTGGTCAGTTAGGATTTCCTTTGGTTACGACTACCTTCCTGACTACCACTTCGACTTCAAGGTCATGAAACCGGTGGAATACACTTCTCGGTTGAGTTACCTTTTCTAGGACCACGACCTTTCTATCTTCCGTTCTCCTCTTCCCCTGTTGTTTCCTACTCTACCAACCCACCGTAGTGGTTGAGTTACATACACTCAAACTCGTTCAAGACCCTCTATCACTTCCTGTCCCTTCGGCCCGTACGACGTCAGGTACCCCAACGTTTCTCAGTCTGTACTAAATCACTGACTTGTTGTTGCTTGACATACATACAGTTAGGGTCAGAGGGTTAGGTAGGGTGATGAAGAAAGGAGAAACATAGGGTATGTAAAAAAGAGATATCGATATAGAGATAAATTTTCATAGAGAAAAACCGAAAGGACTACCAATCAGTTTTCCGAAAAAAAAAAAGATCTAAGATAGAATGATTAATATCAAAATAAAGAAAGATGATACGATTCATTAAAAGAAATGGTGAACTTAGAAAATTTATACTCATCATCGATACAATAAGAGGAACAGGAAAACTGTCCGTTATGTCTAAAATATGGGAAACAAGAGGGAGTATTTTCCTTAAGATGATAAAAAATTCATAAAATTAACAAGAAAAGGCTAAGGAACAGCAGGTACTCATAAAGGTTTGGACTCTACTAATCTACAGGGTTATAATCGATTAGGACATAGTAGTAATAAGACTTGACTATGGTAAAACAATCAAAAGTCAACGAGTCAACACAGGCTGAGAAACTCTGGGGTACCTGATGTCGTGTGGTCCGAAGGGACAGGTAGTGGTTGAGGGTCCCGAACAAGTTTGGGCATAACTAGCTCAGTCACTACGGTAGGTATTTACAAATGAGGAATATTTAAATTTAAATTAATTTGACAAATTAGGAGTGGTACCGAGACACTCCGGTTCGGATCATAAAATCGTTAAACTGACTACCCGGGTCTTTACAATTCGTTAAACTCCAATGAATTGTTTAGTTAAGTAGATTACCATCGTCTTGATCCTAACCTCAAGTCCCAAGACTGAGTTCTCGGAAAAAGAATTGGTGCTATGGTATGGTACAGAGTCCTTGTAGACCGGAAAGTCCAATTTAAACTTCATAAAGGAAATAAGTGTTACACTTGTATAAATACCTTTTGACTTTCAATTTAGTCTCAACCTTCTCTCACATGAATTTACTTAAAAAAACTCGACACTATTGTTTTAAGTCATATGTAAGATAGAAGAGAATGATAAATTAGGGTTGAACTTTACTTTGTTTGTTAGACGATAGGAGGGTAACTCTAAAATACCCGAGAAACTCTGTAAAACTAAGGGTTTTGGCGGATAATGTTATGTTTATAAGAGTCCCTAACCACCACCACCAAATCAGTGATTCAACACAGGCTGAGAACGTTGGGGTCCTTCGTGTGGTCCGAGTGGCAGGTACCCTAAGAGGTCCGTTCTTATGACCCTATCCAACGGTAAAGGAAGAGGTCCCTTAAAAGGGTTGGGTCCTTAGGTTGGGTCCAGAGTAAGTAACGTCCGTATAAGAAATGGTAGACCCGATGCTCCCTTCGTTTGTGTTCTCGGCCGTGTGTCCGTGTCCGTCCGCTGAGGTCACCGTTCCCGGTTTAGACCGCGGTCCACCGTCAGGTTTCCGGATCTTCGGGACGTGCGTAGGTCTCCGGGTTTCAGGAGCCGCCCGTCTGTGGCTTCCTCTAACCACAGAATCGATAATAGTCGATTGTTACACACACATAAATTCTAACACGTATATGTGTTTGTATTTTGTGATATATATTTATATAAAGAGAAAAACATTATATAAGGGACCACCGAGTCTACCATTTCGTAGACGGACGTTACTCCCTCTAGACCCAAGCTAAGGACCCAGCCCTTCTAGGGGACCTCTTCCTTTACCGTTGGGTGAGGTCGTGAGAAAGGACCTTTTAGGGTACCTACCTCCTCGGACTATCCGATGTCAGATACCCCTGTATTTCTCAGCCTGTGCTGACTCACTGAAGTGAAGTATATATAATATTGATATATTTCTTGTTCACTTTCAAGTCACTGTTGTGTTTACTTGTGAAAGTAGATGAAACTTATCGTAAATAGTTATACAGTAGTTTTCTAAGAATAAAATATTTGTCTAATGAGACTGAACATCTCATACAACACCCAATATGTTATAGACATATAATATATATCACATATATATATATATATATATATTATAAGTCAGTGAGTAAGTGGTTTAGAGAAACTCCATGAATACGATAACATCCGTTACCTTGTCTACAGTATACAAATCCTCCCTCTCCACAGTTTATTTATTCATAAGGTGTGACCTCGTTCCTTTACCTCTACTTTATTATTAACTTTTGTATACCGTGATTATTTTGGTGATATCTATCTTGTATAGGGGTTTATCTCTACCGGTTAATACGAAAAGTAGAATTTAATTTGGACTCATTTGTACATAAATGTTATTAATCTCGTCATTTTTCTCGTTGGATATTGGTATTGGAATAAGGGTCCGTTCTTATGACCTCACACTACGGTAAAGGAAGAGGTCCGTTACAAGGACTGGGTCCCTAGCTTAGGAATTGAGGACGTAACATCCGTCTCAGAAGTGACTGACTCGGTGGTCCTTTTGGGTGAAACAAATATCGTTCATAGTTATTTATAAACATCTTCCTCGTTATTACATGTGTTATTTGTGGAGAATACGTTTACAACGAATAAACTCAATATATTACCTAGATTTAGATAGTAAGTGTTTGTGTAGTAGGGGACCCACAACAAGTCAGTGAGTCAACACAGACTGAGAAACACTGGGGTACCTGACGTCGTGTGGTCCGAAGGGACAAGAAGTGGTAGAGGACCTAGAACGACTTTGACTACAGGTAACTCAATGACTACGATAAGTTATTAGAGTAGGAGACAGTGGGGGAAGAGGAAGACGGAAGTTAGAAAGGGTCGTAGTCCCAGAAAAGATTACTCAGCCGAGAAGTGTAGAATATCGGTTTCATAACTTCTCCTTTTAATGTGGTAGTAGGAGTATTATTATCATCATTCTTAATTATTACGTTTAATAATAGAATGAGAGAAGGTAACATTTTGTAGTAGAAAGTCTATTTTGGTCGGAGATTTAAGATCCGTAAGTCGCTAAAGGGGTCGGAATGAGATGTTTGTAGTTTGTTTTTGTTTGATTTATTTATAACACAGGTCCTCCACCTCCTGGAGGAACGGTGAGTGATGGGGCACTTCGAAATGACAACAGAGTACAACTCACCGACTGGACCGGTCCCTGGACTGATCGACCGACGGAGGGATGGACTTCAACATCGACACTTTGGAAATCAGAACCGAGGACTTAGAATGATGGACACTGGAGTAAGTACGCACGTACGATTCAGTGAAGTCAATAAAGACTGAGAAACGCTGCGATACCTGACATTAGACGGTCCGACGAAACGGGTACCTTAAGAGGTCCGTCCTCATGACCTCACCCAACGTAAAATCAGAGGTGCCTACCGGAGTATGGATTACAGCCCAAAGGTACCTAAGTCGACTACCGAGATAGAACAAAACGACGTACGTCGCCGTAGACCCACTGATTCACCCATGGGACACATTTACTGGGATCCTGGTGAAAGAAGAAGACGGTAGGAGAAAGAGAATGAACTCAGGGTAAGTGTGTGTGGTTGTCTCAACTTAGACTTTTAGATGGTTATGTTTGTGACTTTTGTTTCGTCTTCCTGTACCGGGTCACAGGAAAGACTACGATTTTTGGTGAGTGAACGGGGATAATGGAAGGATTAAATACTAGAGACAAGGTCAAGTGACCACAAAGGATTGTCAAACTTGTAAACCCTTAGTCAAGTGAAATTGAAAACGAGAAACAATACAAACGAATGATAAATACCAGACATACCTTCCGGGAAAGTTTAGGACTTGGTTTGAAAAATTTATTTCTCTCGTTGTAAATCAGAAAAGAAGTATTTCCTGTCTTACTTACCGACGTGATTTCAGTCAAACTGAAAGAGTGACCAGTCTAAATACAGTATTTCATATTTAATTTGTCGTCTCTTTTCTTTGTATGGCTCTGTATGGGAGAGGGAGTAGGTGTTAAAGCTTTTTTCTATTATGTTTCGAAGTACGACCGTACAAGGTGTCAGTCCTTCTCGTACTCGAGTTGACACATACGTTTTTGAATCGACAAAAAGAAACTAAGTAGGCTATCGTAGTGTGACCCAGTCAAAGAACAAATACGACAAAAATAACAAAGACCAGAATCTTGTTATTTGTCGGGATTCACCAAAGTTAATGTCGTCGTTTTGACACGTCTACTTGAAACCGAGACGAAGTACAACTTATCCCCCAAAAATACCAAAATATTTACCACTACAAATCCTTAGAACGGTCACTACAAGATATTTGTCACTTCTTAGTGTAAACGGTCGAGGTCCTGAAATTTGTGGTCTTATAAGAAGGGGACAATACTTATTTTATAAAAATTGGAATAAGGAATCTCTACTTTCCTTACTAGTTTAATAGACACCTAAGTTGTTAAAACGTATTTGTTCTATAACCCTACAAAAACGGCCAGCATATAGGTATTCGACTATTGGACTTTTTTTTAACAGAAGAAATTAACGTCCTTTTATAACCGATCAACAGTGAGTAAAATTTCTTAGATTATGTACCAACATAGTCTTTCCTATTTAATTTCCTATGTAAACACCATTGTTTATGAGGGTGGGGTTAGAGTCATCGAAGTGTCTTATTTTCAAATACATATTGTACGTATCAACCAGTCTCTCCTACAAAAGAGTACAAAAGTGTCAGTGAGCCCATCTTCCTTAAGACCTCTTTAGAACGTGGTTTTTAATTTGCGAGATCTTGATCTTTGTCTCAGAGACGTAGGCGTTCTCCAGGTCCTTTAATTTAGAAGGTAAACGGAATCTCGTCACTAAACAGTGACAAGATTCGTGACTAAGTAAATGTCTTGGACTTCGAAGTTAGAGTATCTTGCAAGACCCCTTTTTCAGTAGACACTCACTTATATAATCAGTCGATTCCCGACAAGTACGAACACACGTACGCACGTACGATTCGGCGAAGTCAGCACAGTCTGACAAACACTGGGGTACCTGACATCGGACAGTCCAGAGAGACAGGTACCCTAAGAGGTCCATTCTTATGACCTCACCCGACGGTACGAGCGGCGATCTTTTAGAAGGGCTGGGTCCCCTCCGGCTTCGGTGTAGAGAATTCAGTGGACGCAACCATCCGTCCAAGAAATGGTGATCGTGGTGGACTCTTCGGGGTCGATTCCCGATGGGATTGTCTAAAGGTGTCTGACGCACTGTATTTGTTGTCTTTACATAAAGAGTGTCAAAACTTTCGATCTCCAAGAAATAGTTCGAAAGAACGAGGACTTCGGAGAGAGGAACCGGACATCTACCGACGAAAGAGTGACAGGAGTGCACCGGAGAGGAGATACGTGTGCGTAGGGGTCACAGGGAAAGATAAGAACTTTCTTGCCGCCACCTAATCCTGAGGTGGGGTGACTGGAGTAAAATTAAATAAGTGGAGAAACCTCCGGGCCAAAGGTTCATGTCAATTTGTCTAATCCCGGGTGGGTAGACTGGAGTAAACTGAAATTAATGGAGAAATTTCAAAAGTAGACTCTATGATCCCCAACCCTAAAGACACATACTTAAGCCTTCCCCTCTGCATAGAGTAGGGTATTATCACTCAAATTATCAGGACAGTCACCCAGAAGCGTCAAGTATAAGTGTTTGACTTTTAATATACGTTCGTTTTCATTCTGTCTGGGTATGACATTTCGGATGAACCCCGTAAATTTCTCTGAGTTAGGTTTTGAGGGTTAGATGGGAAATTATTATTTCATTTAAAATGATCGAATTTTTTTTTATTTGAATTTTTTTAACAGAGTTCATACTCGTTTACAAGACCGATATCTTTTTAGAAGAAACTAAGTTCAAAGAAAACCTTAAAATTATCCTTAGAAACTTATCCTTTAAATGTTGTGACGGATATAACAAGGTTCATCGACAAAGTTCGAAAACGTCTTATACGCCAGAATTAACCCGAAGGGTGAACCGAGTCATCATTGCTTAGACGGACGGTTACGTCTTCTCCACCCAAGTTCAGGGACCCACCCCTTCTAGGGGACCTCTTCCTTTACCGTTGGGTGAGGCCATAATAACGGACGTTTTAGGGTACCTGTCTCCTCGGACCATCTGATATCAGTTACCCCAGCGTTCTCTCAGTCTGTGTTGACTCACTCGCTCGTGTGTGCACGTACGGTGGGTGGGGGTGGGTGTGTGTGTGTGTGTCAAAATTAAAAGTAATCTAAATTTTCTGTCCTTTTGAGGTTCATTTTTCATAAACTACAATTCTTAATCTTAAATGATGAGTAGTCTGATTTCCTTAATATAGTTATTTTGATAACGGAAATCTCTAAGTACCGAATAAGAAATAGACTGAAAAGTAATTCGTAACACTAAGTCGTTTTAATCTTTTTTTTTTGACATAAAGGTAATTGCACGTTTCGTAAAAGTTTTACACTAAGACACCTGACTTGGATACAACGTGAAAATTAAGACTCGTGTATTGATAAATATTAAAAAACACATAGGAACGAGATAAGTCAATTGGAACGACTCAAAGTTAAAGTAATATACGTATTTTCTTCTATTATTCTGACTGAAAAGTGGGAATTGTCTCCTATTATAAACTTTCTCCCAACATTTATCCGTTAGTAAATTTTCCATTACTTTCGGTTGAAGTCTTCTATTTCTAGGGATTCTATATTTTTAACTCAAAAGACTCCTTAACAGTCCCTGTCACTTTTTATGTTGTCTTTTTCCGACAATTAAAAACATTCTAAGCAAATATGAGAAGAGATGACGGCTGCATATTTGTTTAAGTTATTAAGTTAAGTCTAAAGAAAGTCCCCTAGGAAATAATTTAGTACCTTGATATAAAGTTGATTATATTTAGTGTCTCCAGTGGAGTATGTTCCCTATCACGACTAGTGTAATTTTAATTAGGTAAATTTTATGTGACATACGTACGGTTTCGACGTAATAAAATAAAAATATTTTTCTACGAGTCTACAAAGACGTTTCTTTCGTCATAACGGTTATTCTCAGGTCTTCTTTATTATTTTCAATAACTTTTTGATCCTTTACCCTTCCACCTCTCCTCCCATCGTGTCATGTCACGTTTCAATTTCCTGTCAAATATTCGACGTGTTTACCATATTTATGTCCCAAACCCGTTACCAAACTTAAAATAACTGTAGTGAGGGAAAATTTTATTACTATAGTAACTATAATTGTTTATTGTATTTTTTGTATCACAAGGTTCAGGAATATAAAAATTCTCGTAAGAAACAAAAAAAGATTCTTAGGGAAGAAAGAGACTTTTATGACCCACCGTCAACGAATCGAACGTGTCGAGGTCACTGTAAGTAGAGGTTGGATGAAGACGAGAAATGCTCTTTGTAAATAAGGACCGTCCCCTGGTAGTGAGACTTGACAAAGTTAAAACTTCAGGGCTTGAGCCTTAAAGAGGATTGGCCAGTAGCCCAAGCAGGATACTTGGACAGCATGCAACAGAAGTAGCCGAGGTAAAGGACGTGAGGGACCCAGGGGGCCAGTTATGACGAAAGACGTGACGAAACAGATGGTTCGACGGGGCTTCGGCTGTCCGACAGTGGAATTAGTCAAAGAGTAGTCATAGAATTTTCGGGCGGGTCGTGGATGGTGAAGTAAGTCAACGATCATAAGTCATATAAAGTGTTGAATAAAAGGGTGAAACTGGGTATCCGACGGTTTCGTCTCGGTTTTCTCTGACTAAAGTGGAGTTTAAGAAGATGAGGTTTGTTACGGTTTGTCAATTGTGAATATAGAAAAAGTTTTAATTTTTAATCAAGTAAGTATTCTTTAGTAAAAGAACTTTTTATGTGTGTTTCTTTATGTTTACTCTTAATTTTACTGATTTTAAGGTGATAGGTTTCTATTAATAGTTGTAAAACTAATTGTGTGAAGGAAAATGAGAGGTTGCAACTTTTGTTTTAAAATCACGATTGGGTTATATGGTCATAAAAAGACTTTCAAAACTTAAACAAAGGTACGAATATTTCTTGGTGGATGAAACTCAATAAGTTTATAAGTGGTAAAAATAAAGGAAATATAAGTATTAAAAAATATCAATTTAGAGACTCAATGAACGATTAAAAACCATACTTCTTATTCCTTTTCGGATAAAAATGTTCCAATCGGACCAAAAATTGTTGACATTTAACAACTGTTAAAATGTTCAACCTAGGTTATAATATATGACTTTTTAGATGGGGAGGAAAAAGACTAGGAATTTTAGAAGGAGTAGTTTATTATTCAAAAATATAAATGAGTTTAGATACAGACCTGATACATGAAACTAGGAGACTAGTCAGTCGGACCGATACAATGGTTCGGTACTCTGACATTGATAACGCTGGAACAATATACAAAATTATAAACTAGTTCGTGTCAAAAGGAGTAATAAGAGGAAACGTCTGGTGACAATTTTAAAATTAATATATTAAAATAATAAATTTAGAATTAATTTTAATTGAAATCAAAATATCGAGGGAAAACCTGAACGTCGACACCAAAAAGTCAAAAGGTGAAGAAAGTTTAAGAAATGGGAAGTTGTTAAAAGAAGCGAGAGTCGTTTAAGTCAGTGACGTAACATACTTCTTACACCTTCGACAAATAGGACTTTAAGAAATGGAAGGGTTCGAGGGAGAGTTCCACAGAGAATTTGAGAGTGGAACCATGAAAGAGAAGAAGACATTCTTCCTTCTCACAGAGGAAAGATATAGATTGAAGTGACGTCGTAGAAACCAAAATAAAGAAAGTAGAGAAATCTTTGAGAACGGGTAGACTTGAGAAGAGTTTCATATGAAAAATTAAAACTTAAAATGAAAGGTCGTGTATTTGTTCGATTTTAAAGGGAGGAAACGGGAGCACTCGGAGAAGAGGGGCCACGGAAGGACCGGGGTTCGAGAAGGGACCGTATAGAGACGTCACGGGCGGAGTCCAAGGTACAGGACATGAAGGGGGTTGGAAGATGGAGGGTGATGGAAGATAACAACCACAAGAAAGAAGATCAACATGTGAATGGGAGAGACGTCAGAGTCGATAAGGGTGTTAAATTTGATACTGTAGAGACGTACTGGGGTTTTAATTTGGGTCTTAGTGTCTCATCATTTGGACACTCATTAGAATGGTGTTAGGAAGTTTTGTTAGCGAAATGTTTACTCGTTTTATTCTTTCCTAAATAAGTTCAAACCTCATATTAGTTTATTTTAAATCAAAAGACTGACATTTGGAGTGAACAGAGGATCAAGTCCGTATGCACAAATTTGAGGAAGACCTTTTAGAGAGGGATACTGAGAGGTACCAAGACGTTCAAGCAGGTTGTGAAAACGGACATCTAAGTTCAGGTTTTGAAGATTTGTGTCATAAATTACAGGAGACTTGAGTGATGAGAGGTGGAAAGACATGATAGAGGATAATTCGAAACAATATATGTGATATAAAGTTTGTTAGACCAGGTAAGGATTAGACCCTATAGATAAGAAAAGAGTCAGGACAGACTGACAAACACTGGGGTACCTGACATCGGGTGGTCCGAAGAGGTAGTCACCCTAAAGGGTCCCTTCATATGGTCTCATCCAACGGTAAAGGAAGAGGTCCCCTAGAAGGGTTGGGTCCCTAACTTGGACCCAGAGGACGTAACGTCCGTTTGAGATAGATAAAAATTGGACAGAGGTTTGATTCTGATCTCATAGTAAATCAAGTGACAGTGAAATGAGGATAGTAAATTAAGTGTAATAAAGAGAATGGACTTTGTAAGAAAAGAGAGTGGTGAAGAAAATAACAGTGGATTACTTAGGGATACGTAGTGGATTTCAAGTTGTGTTCACTGTTAATATATACTCAGATCAGACTTCTGGAAAGACAAGACAATAAGTCTTATATGATAAAGGGATGTGATTCGAGGTTATAGTGTAATATAGAAAGAGTACCGTAAGTATAAAACTGAACGTAACGTCAATTAACACATAATAAAATAAAGTGACTCAAGTCTAGTCAAGTCAACGAGTCAGCACAGGTTGAGACACACTGGGGTACCTGACGTCGTGTGGTCCGGAGGGACAGGTAGTGATTGACGACCTCAAATGAGTTTGAGTATAGGTAGTTCAGTCACTACGGTAGGTTGGTAGAGTAGGAGACAGCAGGGGAAGAGGAGTGCGGAAGTTAGAAAGGGTCGTAGTCCCAGAAAAGTTTACTCAGTCAAGAAACGTAGTCCACCGGTTTCATAACCTCAAAGTCGGAGTTGTAGTTAGGAAGGTTACTTATAAGTCTCGACTAAAGGAAGTTCTAACTGACCGACCTAGAGGAACGTCATGTTCCCTGAGAGTTTTCAGAAGAGGTTGTGGTATCAAGTTTTCGTAGTTAAGAAGTCACGAGTCGAAAGAACATCAGGTTGGGAATGTAGGTATGTACTGGTGACTTTTTTGGCATCGGAACTGATCTACCTGGAAACAGTGGTCATCGAATATTTGAAGTACTCCGGTTTATAAAGAGAAGTATCATATGTGTAGAAAAACCAGTATCAAATGATAGTTTCCACAATTGTAATCCATTGTTTGATTTTCCCGAAGGAATGAAAGTAGTAGTAGGAATAAGAAGTCAAGATTTCCTAAACCACTTCAAAGTGATATAAATCACTTTATATAGAATAAAGTATATTAAGATAGACTAATCCGATTATTTTCGTCTTAGAAGTCTACGAAGATCTTTATATGTTTCTGGTTTTAAGAAAGCAATTATAGTATTGTTTTTTGATTCTAGTACCATTGACCAAAGTAATGAAGTACCGTTTATCTTCACCCCTTTCACCTTTGTCATTGTCTAAAATAAAAGTACCCGAGGTTTTATTGATATCTGTCACTGATGTCGGTACTTTAATTTTCTACCAACGAGGAACCTGCTTTTCGATACTGTTTGGATCTGTCGTATAACTTTTCGTATCTGTAGTGAAAAGGTTGTTACCAGGTATATCAGTTTCTATACCAAAAAGGTCATCAGTACATATCTACAGTCTAAACCTGGTATTCTTTCCGACTCGTGGTTTCTTAACTAAGAAAACTTAACACCAAGATTCTTCTTAGAACTCTTAGGGAACCTTTTGTTCCTCTAGTATGGTCAGTTAGGATCTCCTTTAGTTGGGACTGATAAGTGACCTTCCTGACTACGACTACGACTTCGAGATTAGGAAACCGGTGGACTACACTTCTCGGTAGAATAATCTTTTCTGGGACTACCACCCCTTCTAACTTCCGTCTTCCTCTTCCCCCGTTGTCTCTTACTCTACCAACCTACCGTAGTGGTTAAGTTACCTGTACTCAAACTCGTTTGAGACCCTCTATCACTTCCTGTCCCTTCGGATCGTACACTGGTACCCCAACGTTTCTCAGTCTATACTGACTGACTGACTTGTTGTTATAGTATGTGAACCTACTGAATCCTTCGTATTAGGTAGACAACTCCCCTTTATAAAATTAATGGTTTTGATAACTCTTCATATAGACGAAGGATAACGTCAACGTTGTAGTGTGGTGTTTGAATCACTGAATTTTGTTGTGTGTAAATAATAGTATTAAGATTTCCAGTTTTTGGGTCATAGTCAAAGGAACCAATTTTAGTTCCATAACCGTTTGGACCAAGGAAGACGTTCGAGATCCTCTTTTTAGACAAAGGAAGAGGAAAGGTTGGAGATCTCCTTTGGTTGTAAGAAACCGAGTAACGAGGAAGGAAGTAAAAGTTTCAGTCGTCACATCTCAAAAGGGAGAAGAGGTTGGAGACGAAGGTGGAAAAATAGAAAAGAGAAAGAGAGTGAGACTATGACGACGGAAAGAGATTTTTCTTGGGAAGACTACTGTAACCCGGGTGGGTCTGTTAAGTCCTATCAGAGGGTACAGTTCTAGGAATTGAATTCGTACACAAACTTCCGGGAAAATGTCACATTTCATTGTATAAATGTCCGAGGTCCCTAATCCTGTCTGTACGTATAGAAACTCCCTTGTTAATAAGTCAAATGACATTCTTCTTATAATTTCTTATAACTCTTACGTTTCTTATAATTTTAGAAGTCCTTTTACTTTCCAGATTAGTGTTCGTAATATTGGTGTTAAGATCTCGTAGTACAAGGGGTCCACTATCTTCTTGAGATTTGTCCTACCCTTGTCGTTTTACACTGAGTCACCGTTCTGAGTGTTTTTCCTTTCTTTATTATCCTTCGACCCCTTGTCCTCACCATAAAGATCCGTTCGATGTAGATGGTAGAGGACGACTAAGACAAGAAAAGAAACTGGTTATTTAGTCGGTTCTACTCTTCGTGACGTATGTCAGTTGTTTTATCTGTCACGACTGTGGTTTTTAAGTGGAACTCTCAACTTTAAGATTGGGGGTTCCACTACTGTAATCCTCCGCCCAGGAAACCTTCCACTTATCCGATATTCCTGTCTCGGTGGGATGTGTCCTAATCACGGGAATACTTTCTTGGTCTCTTTTTCGAGAACGGGGAAGGTGGTTGTCTCCTGTGCCACTTTTCGCCGGTAAATGTTAGGACTTGAGGATCGGAAGTCCTGACACTGTCTGTCTACAACGATAAATATTCGGTGGGTTAGATACTATAAAACAATATTATCGGGTTTACCTGATTTTATTTGTGGTTCGTCATTATTAGTATCATTTCTTTACTATTGATGGACTCCATCAATTAATAATGATTAATCAAGGGAAACGGTAAACGTCTATGGTAAGTTCTACGGGGTGTCGTCTCTCAAGACCACCTGGGTTCTGCACACCCTCAAGTTGTTCTGAGTCTCTCAGGTTCTTTTAGTACAATGGAAATATTGATTCACCCTTACAACTATCGGGACTCTCCAGTATGATGGGTAAATTTGGTCGTGAATAAGTTTACGTCTTTATTCCGTTGTCACAAGAGTCTTAGTCTTTACTGTTTCCTTTCAGTGGTAAAGAAATTTTTTTTCCTTTCCTTTTTTCTGAGTTACCAATTTTTTTTTAATAAAACAAAAACCGACACGATCCAGAAGTAACGATACGTGTCTGAAAAAGATCAACACCGCTCACTCCCGATGAGAGATCAACGTTATACGTCTGAAGAGTGATAGCACTGAAGAGAAAAACGTCTCGTGTTCGATATCCCATGTACTCGAAGTTATCAACACCGAGTGTCGGAATCGACGGGTCACCGTTCACCTTAGAAGGACCTGGTCCCAGCTTGGGAGTAGGGGACGTAACCGTCCGTCCGAGAATTGGTGACTTGGTCGTCCCTTCAGGGCAGTATAGGAGGAATGAGTACAATGAAGGGACACAATTGACCGGAGAATACGACTTTTATTAGTGTTTCTTCCTTTTCCTTTCTACCCTGTTAGGTAAAATCATCTTTCCTGTTAAGGAAGAGGTGAAATTAAACTTTTCTATGCACGTGGGATACAAGTATCGTCGTGACAAATGTTATTGGTTCTGTACCTTCGTTAGATTTACAGGCGGTTGTCTGCTTACCTATTTCTTTTGTCATATATAACCGGTTATATATGTTACCTGAATAATAAGTCGGTTTTCTTTACTTTATTACAGTAAACGTGGTTGTACCTACCTGGATCTATAATAATATGATTCATGTCATTTAGTCTTTCTCTTTCTGTTTATAGTATACTATAGTGAATATACACCTTGCATTTTTAGATATGTTTATTTGAATGCATCCTTTCACTGTGTCTGACAATCTGTATCTTTTATTTGAATACCGATGGTTTCCTCTTTTCAACCTTCCTATTTAATCTTCAAACCTTAATCGTCTATGTTTGATGACATATATTTTATCTATTTACTGTATCATGGAAAAGGAAAGTTAGGGAAGAATAGTCATTCGGCTTCTATCTCCTATAACTAACTTACATACTGATAGTTTTTCACTATATCTTTGTCGCTTCGATCAAAACTCATCGTAAGGGTGATAAGACTGTCCTTATTTGTGTATACGTACATACTTGATATTTTATACTTGACACACTGAAACCACTAAGACGTGTCCTCAATTTACGAAATTTAAAACGTAATTTTACCTATAACATGTTCCATTTCTACTTGTTATTTTAAGTACGTTCACTAAATTTAAAAATTAAAAAGAACTGAACTCGAAGGGAACACCGAGTCACTCATTTCTTAGATGGACCTTTCACCCTCGGAACCCAAGCTAGAGACCCAACCCTTCTAGGGAACCTCTTCCCTTTCCGATGGGTGAGGTCCTAAGACCGGACCTCTTAAGGTACCTGAACTGAATGTCACCGTAATTTATCGTTTATCTTGTATAGTACTATGTTTTGGTACTTTCCTTCCCCCTTTTTTGAAATATATAATCGTGGAAATCGTCCTAAAAGGTACGAAAAACCCGTTCTCCATAGTACAAATGTAAAACGTGACCTGAGGGGTTTAACACATACTGGGACGTGTGGGTCCTCGACTAACCAAACTCGTATTCTATTAACTAAATCCTAAAATAACAGACCTCTAGTTTTGGAACTTCTTTAAGTTAGTATAAAGACGACAGGAGAGGACTTGTATCGAATCAAACTTTTGAAGTGACGAAGGACGTAGTGAGTTCTGCGTTTCGAAAGAAACAAGACGGAATTTTGAGATCCATTAGACGGAGAAAGGTATGCGTTTTTTTTAATAAAAGAGAGAAGAATACAAAGGAACTGAGACGTTGGAAACCTAGGTCCAGTGATTCGGTGTCTAATGGGAGAGAGTATAATTTCATCCTCCGACCGTACACACTGTACGACTTGGAACACAAGTTCACAGACTTATTTAGAAAACACCGGAATTAATGTCCACTCTGGTACAATTTAAATTGAGGCTGTCTACAAGAGATACTTTTACACTGTGGACTAGTAAAGTTACCTCTACAACTTTACGTTTGTAAAGGCACCATCTTTAACTTTTGAGGACTTTCGACTGGTGTTAAATGTTCGAACGTCATGAAATCACCGTAATAAAAATTTTTACAATTGTGATCCTTCCTGTCGTATACTTAAATGAAGACTCTCGTCATAACACAACGAAATGTGAAGTTTAATACCTATTTTGTCAGAAGAGGATCTCGGGTCTAAAGGTTTCAACGTAGTCCCCAGTAGTTTCTTTTGATCTAGTTCCTAAGGACAACTTGTTTTGAGGTTCGGGGAAGGATATGGTGGAAAGGAGGTCCGTATCGTCGAGGAACACTATTTGATCTGAGGGAGGGCAATTTCGAAAACAAACTTCATTGATAGGACTCTGAATTTACTTTTGTGTCGCTTATTGTTTTGAGAGGGGTAATGAAGTGTCTTACTGGACTAGAAATGTTCTGTTTTCCTTAGTTTCTATTTCACTTGTACTTCGGAAAAGATTTATTTTGTGTAAAGAAGAAAATCGTTGATAAAAATATTCGAGTGGTAACTGTCTGATTAACTTTACTACGTAAAATATGAAGAAGGAAGAATTTACCTCTACAAATTCAATAGAGTTTTTAATCCTAGTAACCTTCCTTGATATTGTATTACTAGGAGATCCTTTGTAACATATAATGACCGGCAGACAGGGGAGTGATTTCCCTAAGTGTTCTCGTATTATACATCATAACTCAATCCCAGATATCAGACGGAAAAAGGACGGTTAAAACATTCGTAGTATGAATACAAGTTAAATAATATTTAAATGGTGTATAAATCAAATGATTAGGTTTTGACCCGAAGGAACCGTCGAGTCACCATTTCTTGACCGGACGGTTCCGTCTTCTACACCCAAGCTAGGGACCCAGACCTTCTAGGGGACCTCTTCTTTTACCGTTGGATGAGGTCATAAGAACGGACCCTTTAGGGTACCTGTCTGCTCGGACCACCCAAGGTCAGGTACCCCAACGTTTTCTCACCCTGTACTGAATCTCTGATTTTTTTGTTGTTAAATTTTGATATAATCTAACTGAACCGTAAATTTTCGTTCTTTATTAAACGTTTTAGGGATGTTAAGGTTAAGTTTGTAAGGTGAATTAATGAGTCAAGGGGTCCATAACATCGTTACATCCAATATATCTTACGTGTACTTACACATTTAATTGAAAATCTTCAGGAATTGTGTGTGTGTGCACGTGTGTGTGTGTGTTTTGATAACTTTTTCGTCAACTTTAACTTTCGTTAAGAAGGAAAATTGTGTGTGACAAAAATTCCGTCCACTACAGGGAAAAATAAAATTCCAAGACTGTTTCATCCCTGTCCATACCCAGAAGTTCCCTCGTGTCGGAGACCGGGAGGATCCGGGAACGTAAAAGAAAAAAAAAAAAAAATTAATCCCGCGTCAACGAAATGTTACAACACAATCCAAGACGAGATGTTGCTTTTAGTCGATATACATATGTATATAGGGGAGGGAGAATCTAAAGAGAGGGTGGGCGGAGGTAGGGTGGGCAGATCCAGTAGTGTCTCGTGACTCGACTTGAGGGCCATGATATGTTGTCGAAGGGTGATCGATAGATACAATGTGTACCATCACATATATAGCCTCTTCCGTTACCGTGGGGTAAGGTCATGAGGACGGACCTTTTAGGATACCTGCCTCCTCGGACGATCCGATGTCAGGTCCCCCAGCGCTTCTCAGTCTATGCTGACTCGCTGAAGTGAAAGTGAAAAGTGAAAGTACGTAACCTCTTCCTTCACCGTTAGGTGAGGTCACAAGAACGGACCTCTTAGGGTCCCTGCCCCCTCGGACCACCCGACGGTAGATACCCCAGTGTGTCCACCTGTGCTGACTTCACTGTATCGTCGTCGTCGTCGTCACATATATACAGATACGACGAGAGAGTTAAGAAGGGTGGAAGGGGTAGTGGGTGCCATAGGTGTTCAGCTGAGAGATGCAGACACAGGAATACGGACGGGAGTTTATCCAAGTGGACCTAGTAAAAAGCTCTAAGACGTATATACGTACATATCTGCTATAAACCAAAAGAGAAAGACTGAATAAGTGATACACACTGTTTGATCTCGGAACGTCTTGACAGTCGGTAGTCAGTCTCTGTAAGTGCAAGTCCTTACGTCTAGGTAGGTCCCGAAGAGGGCGTCAGATACGTTCTACTTCAAGGACGAGAGGTCGCCTATGTGGTTTACCCCTGAAGGAGTAGTCGCTCCATAATATTAGGTTGACTTACGGTTGTTCCGTTTTCATGAAATGAAAAAAGAAGATGGTTTTTAAGGTACCTGTCTCCTCGGACCGCCCGATGTCAGGTGTCCCGCTGTTTTTCAGTGTATACTGACTCGTACGTGCGTGTTCGACCTTTTTATCAGATCTGACACTTTTAGATCCTGGGTCTTACTGGATCGTAAGGGAGGGTATAGTGTCCCACGACTCTCAGATTTGAAGCTAAACCTCCGTAAGGTTATCGTACGAAAACCTGTAAACAGAATTATTACAAAATTTTATGGTATTTGATCCACAGTTTCAATTCGACATATTTGTGACCTACGAAGAGTATCATAATTATAATGGACAGTAAGGAAACATCAGTATTTAAAACGTAAAGGTATAAAGAAATGTTGTTTCTAGAGGTTCAAGAGTGGTGAAGAATAAAAAGTTTAAATACAACGTTTTCAGTGTACAAGAAAATTCTAAAATCGTTTATTGTCATTTACTTTTCATCTTTTATTGCAAATTGATTTTCTCTATGGAGATGTTTACAAGTTGTAGACAAAGGAAGATCATAAAAAGGTTACGTATCAATTATTTATTAAAAAATTTTTTTATTTATTCGATTTTGTGAAATTTACCAATTTTTCCATTCGTGATACAATCCACAAAGAGATGACGTTAATCTTTAAAGATTGTCAGACTTACGTTTCAAGGTTTCTTATCGTTCCTCTCTGTTCTTTCGGAAGGAGTCGCTAGTTACGTTTGTTTATCTCCTTTTGTTGTCTTACCCTTTCTGATCTCTAGAGAAGTTCTTTTAATCTCTATGGTTCCCTTGTAAATACGTTTCTACCCGAGCTATTTCCTGTCTTTACCATCCCTGGATTGTCTTCGTCTTCTATAATTCTTCTCCACCGTTCTTATGTGTCTTCTTGACATGTTTTTTCTCGAAGTACTGGGTCTATTAGTACTAACACACTAGTGAGTGGATCTCGGTCTGTAGGACCTTACACTTCAGTTCACCCGGAATCTTTCGTAGTGATGTTTGTTTCGATCACCTCCACTACCTTAAGGTCAACTCGATAAAGTTTAGGACTTTCTACTACGACACTTTCACGACGTGAGTTATCCGGTCGTTTAAACCTTTTGAGTCGTCACCGGTGTCCTGACCTTTTCCAGTCAAAAGTAAGGTCAGGGTTTCTTCCCGTTACGGTTCTTACGAGTTTGATGGTGTGTTAACGTGAGTAGAGTGTGCGATCATTTCATTACGAGTTTTAAGAGGTTCGGTCCGAAGTCGTTATGCACTTGGCACTTGAAGGACTACAAGTTCGACCAAAATCTTTTCCGTCCCCTTGGTCTCTAGTTTAACGGTTGCAGACGACCTAGAAGTTTTTTCGTTCTCTCAAGGTCTTTTTGTAGATAAGGACGAAGTAATTGATACGGTTTCGGAAACTGACACACCTAGTGTTATTTGACACCTTTTAAGACTCTCTCTACCCTTATGGTCTGGTGGACTGGACGGAGAACTCTTTGGATATACGTCCAGACCTTCGTTGTCAATCTTGACCTATACCTTGTTGTGTGACCAAGGTTTATCTTTTTCCTCATGTAGTTCCGACATATAACAGTGGGACGAATAAATTGAAGATACGTCTCATGTAGTACTCTTTGTAACCTGACCTTCTTCGTGTTCGACCTTAGTTTTAACGACCCTTTTTATAGTTATTGGAGTCTATACGTCTACTGTGGTGGGAATACCGTCTTTCACTTCTTCTTGATTTTTCGGAGAACAACTTTCACTTTCTCTTCTCACTTTTTTCAACCGAATATAGTGTTGCAAGTCTTTTGATTCTAGTACCGTAGACCAGGGTAGTAAAGTACCCTTTATCTACCCCTTTGTCACCTTTGTCACAGTCTTAAATAAAACCCCCCCCGGAGGTTTTAGTGACGTCTACTACTAACGTCGGTACTTTAATTTTCTACGAATGAGGAACCTTCCTTTCAATACTGGTTGGATCTATCGTATAAGTTTTCGTCTCTGTAATGAAACGGTTGTTTCCAGGTAGACCAGTTCTGATATCAAAAAAGTTACCAGTACATACCTACACTCTCAACCTAACACTTCTTTCGACCCGTCGTTTCTTAACTACGAAAACTTGACACCACAACCTCCTCTGAGAACTCTCAGGGAACCTGACGTTCCTCTAGGTTGGTCAGGTAAGATTTCCTCTAGTCAGGACCCACAAGTAACCTTCCTGACTACGACTTTGACTTTGAGATTATGAAACCGGTGGAGTACGTTTCTCAACTGAGTAACCTTTTCTGGGACTACGACCCTCCCTAACCTCCGTCCTCCTCTTCCCCTACTGGCTCTCTACCGACCTACCGTAGTCGTTGAACTACCTGCACTCAGACTCACTTGAGACCCTCAACTACTACCTGTCCTTCAGGACCGCACGACGCTAAGTACCACAGTACTTCTCAGCCTGTGTTGACTCACTGACTTGACTTGACTTGACTTGTTACTCATTCGGGAAACAATGTCTACTAGAACGGACCCTTTAGGGTACCCATCTCCCCGGACCACCCGACATCAGGTACCCTAGAGTTTCTCAGTTCGTGCTGAGCCACTGACTTGGTGGTAGTGGGGACACAAACGAAATGTAACACCACAATCAAAGACGACATGTCGTTGCATCAGTTGATATACGTGTGTGTATAGGAGAGAGAAACCTAAAAAAAGGTAAATCCAACAGCATCTCGTTTCAAGGGACTGTATTTGTCAGATAAGAGTAATCAGTAGATAAAGTATGTATCATTACGTCTATACAGTCAAGGAACCTCCTCTCGTTCCGTTGGGTGAGGTCATAAAACGGACCTCTTAAGGGTACCTGTCTACTCGGACCACCTGATGTCGGGTATCACAGTGTTTTTCAGTCTGTGTTGACTTCGTTGAATCGTGTGTGTATACAGTCAGGATTAGAGGGTTAAGTAGCTGGGGTGATTTATAATTATGTAAACAAGAGATACAGACACATAATGTACACTAACAGGGTAACGGTAACTGGCACCTACATACGGAACGAAACCGGTTCGTGTATGTCTTTCCACATTTGATATGGTGTAGATCAACCTTCGAAATTCTCGGTAGCTCAAAAAGGACGTCGAGAAAATGAGTAAAAAGAGACTGTAATCTTGACATACAGGGTCGACACCCGAACAAGGTAGTCGAACCTAAAGTCTTATTTTCCTAGGTACATTGTGACGGTACATCTGTCTTCGTTGGTCGGAAGACACCACTGACTAGTCCTTGGTGTCGATGTCGGTTGTTCTTATCCTACTTCGGGTGGTATCTTTTTCTGTACGTTGTAGTCGTTTTTTTTTTTTTTTTTCCGAACGAGAACTATTCGATGACTCAAACCCCGTAACAAACACTGACTGTATCAAGTCGTTTACACTGACATTATCTACCGTGTTTACCGACGTAAAAAGTACAAATAGTTCAAAGGTGTGACGACATGGTGAGTCCTACTTGGGGTTTTAAACTAAAATCATAGTTCCAATTACTATTGTATGTATGTACGGTTCTCCCATACTTTTCTACATAACGGATTTACTACTCTGAAAATCCCTTTTCGTATCGTGTAGAGGGCGCGACGGAGTTCGTACCAAACTCTCTCGTCCCTCTCCTGGACCTACGAATCCCAAAAGACCCCGAATCTCCACCACGACCCCATTTACAAGGTCGTACCCGTCCCCGACCTCACTAAATTTGAGAGGCGACTAAGGAACGAAAGAATACTCGAACGGATCTACACCCCGTCCTCCCCATCTCCCTTCTCTTTTCTACTGTGCGAAGGTCGTCTGATTGTAGTTTTACTCAACAAAAAAGTATGTTTACTTGGATAAACGTTTCGTCTTTATGTCTGTATCTGTATCTCTCGTATACATACCTATTGATTCACACTCCACCTCCCACCCTACTTTTACCTCTAACCCTGACTGTATACACACACGATTCAACGAAGTCAGCACAGACTGAGAAACGTTGCGATACCTGACATCGGGTGGTCCGGGAGACAGGTACCCTAAGAGGTCTGTTCTTATGACTTCACCCAACGGTACAGGAGGAGGTCCCCTAACTACATAGACGTAATAATACATATGTTATCCACTGATTACTCTTATCTGACAAATACTGTCTCTCGAGATGATTTACGAGACACTACTAGATTTACCTTTCTTTTACGTTTTATCTTCCCTATACACACATGTGTATATATATCAACTGAGTGAAACGACATGTCGTCTTTGATTGTTGTAACATTTCGTTTATACCACCACTACCACCAAATCAGTGATTCAGAACAAACTGAGGAACGTTAGGGTACTCGGTGGTCCCTTCAGTCGGGTTCACTTCGCGCACTATTTACATCTTACTACTTGACTCGTTCCTTAAATCTACGTGGGTAGTTTTACTTGTCTTAGACAGAAATTATCGTCGAAGTCAACCGTCGGATTCCTCCTTGGTACACTCTTCTCCCGTTTAATGGTCAAGAAGAGGTGGACCAGGAATTTTCGTCCTAGATACGAAAACCCTAGTTCATTTGGGAGTCTCAAGAACCTTCGTAACCTCACTTCATCGGAATTCTTTTTTTTTTACTGTGGTTATTCTCCTTCGACCCCCAGGGTCCATCAATTGATCTCTCTTTCTTCTCTTACCATCGATGAAATTTTACCTCTTAGACAAGTATTGTGAATCTCTAATACTAATAAAAGAAGTCTTAATCGGTAACCATTAAGTTGAAATAATAAATAGAAATAAGAAACGAATAAAAAATAGTCGTATGGAAGAACGAATTAGTAACACAATCAAGAAGGTGCACCTAACGTTAAGAAAAGGAAAAATGTAAGATGAAAAATTGAGAGTAATAACGGAAAGAAATATTTTGAACTGGATAGTAAAAGAGAATCGTAAACCCCTTACGAATAAAAATTAAACACCTAAAAGTGTAAAAAGTATGTGTGTTTTCTTTTTCGGAATCAGTCCGTATTTTAATTTAAAGTATTTAAAATTGAGGGTTTATATAATAAACTGGGATTTACAACGATTAAGTATAATTCACTGGGTCTTTTACGAGTTGACCGTACCAAGTTACGGTTACAGAATTAAATAAACAGACCGAAGAGTTCGGGGACTTGAACACAATCAAATCAAGAATTCCCGTAAGGAAAAGGATACACCCTAAAAAAAAAAAGTACAGTATAATTTTCATTATTTTGACTTATATGACTGAACACTCAATGACCCAATCATTTTCGAATTGTGAGTCTTGTTCTCTGAAAAACCGATCTTAGTATACTTAAAATAAAAAGATAAAATTTTATGTTTTTTTATAATGAAACTAACAATCTTAGACAGAATAATTCAACCAAGGGTTATAGATCAATACCCGGTTCAGATACTCAATAAACTTTACAAGTGTCTAATTTTAGGTACTTTCCTATCTTTTAATGTGTTTTTACTTTAGTAAATATATACGTACAATACGGGACAATGAACCTTTCGGAACCAAACTTTAACGAGAAAAGTAAAAGGTCATTTCTTACACTCTTTCAATTAAAATTAATTACTTTATTAATCTTACTAACAACCAACTTTTCTGTGCTACTATTCTACAAGAGAAAAGACATAAATGGACGGTAAAAGAGGTTCTAAGAGTCCGAGTTATGTTACAATCCTGACATATGCACTTTCGTGTAGTCTTCTGACCTTAAATAGAACCTTAAATCCCTAACCTCCTGTCTGTCATATATAACCGTCTTTACAAACCGGTTGAATTGGATGAAAAGAGAACTACTAGAACTTTTATTTTATTTATCTTAGATTTTTATAGTATATTAACATCGACGGATTTTGACCTAATTGACGCTAAACGTCTTTTATCTTCCATTTAGGTTTATTGTTAGAATACTACTGACGAAACGGGAATGGGAGGTTAATAACAAGTCACTCTACGGAACGTTTATTGTCCGTGAGTTGTTTGTGCACACTTGATATATTTCCTCTGTCAGTGTTATGACAATCCAGTCGGATAAAAAAAGTACGTAAAAAAAGAGAAAGAGACATTAGGTTGAGGAGAGTGTTCATATCAAATCCGTGGGTCGTTTTTAGGAGTCATGACTACTCAAAAAGAGTTTTAACTCTTTTTATCTGTTAGTTTACTTTTGTTTAAATAAAACGGTGGTGTTTTTAGGTGGTGGAAAGAACGGTGGACATGATTTATAGAACGAGAGAGAACATTGTTGACTACACCAGAGGTAAGAGACAACTTTATGTGCATAGCAGTTATAAACACGGACGAGAATGGATGTGTCTGAAGTCGGAAGCTGTCGGTGTATCAGTTGAAAAGGGACAGAGACTCTTGTAAGGGTCACCGAAGGTCATATGGTATGATACCAGACAGAAAGAACTGGGAACGGAGAAAGTCGACGTCGTGATAGAGAGAGAAGAGAAGCGTATATTTCTACCATATTGTCGAAAGATAGAACACCTGTGTCCCCCTTCCTTTCCCATCCTGTGTGACCCTATCGTCGTAACTGTAAATGTGTGAGAGTACACACCTTATCTATCGATCACCCTTCGATGATATATCGTGTCTCTCGAGTCGGATCACGAGAGACTCCGGGACCTCTCCACCCTACCCCGCCCCTACCACCACCCCCTCTCTGAGTTCTCTTTTCCCTATATACATATGAATGTCGATTAAGTGTAACAAGATATCGTCTTTGATGGTGTTGTAACATTAATTTATTAATTAATGAAATTTTTTTAAAAATTTCTCAACGATTAAGTACTGAAGATAAAAGAGTTGTGTAAGGTTAACCTTAAAAGGGATGGTATGGTGAAATTTACTAGAACGGTTTCAGTGGGTACCGATGACAGAATGTCTTAACTTCAGTGATGGAGAGTCGTTATACACTGTATCCACTTTTGAGTAGAGATGAGTGAGCGTTGTTTATGTGTAACTAAATTTACGACCCCAATGTCTTCAAATTTTTTTTTAATTGTTTGTGAGGAAGGGAATACCGCAAACGTGAGATTACCTTTTATTTTGTAATCGTTATATCTTTATTCATTTTATACACGATATGATCGATAACTACTCTCAATTCTTCTTTATATTTGACCTTTTCTCTTTATTCCTCATAACCTTCCCTCGACGTTTAAAATCTAACCTTCTAGTTTTTTCCGGAAAGACTTTCCACTATAATTTCGTTTCGGACTTCCTTCTTAAACAGAATACATCCCTCCCTTTTTAAAAATTTCGTCCATATTACCGGGACTTTACATTTATACTAACCATGGGAATTCGTTTACGTTATTGCAGTAATGTTTTCCCACCTCGTTCTACCTATCTCCTACATTCTTTACTCCATCCGCTCCTTTAACTATCGGTCTGGTGTTATTCCTGAACAACGAAGGATAAGATTCGCTCTACTCTTCAACGATCTTCTAAAATTCGTCATCTCTCTGACCTAGACTAGACATAAATCGTCTTACTTCGGTCGACGAAACAACACTTATTCGATACCTCCCCACCTAGGTACTCGTCTTTCTGGTACGCCCATGAACATGTTTCTGGATCCTCTCTTTGCTACCGCCGTACCCTCGTGTCACCACACTTTCACCACTCTTCGTCGACCTAAGATCGGATTCAAAATCTCCATCTTAACTGTTTTAAATGACTTCCTGACGTGACACCATGTGTTCTCTTTCACTCTTAAATTTTTTACTGAGGTTCCAAAGACTGTACCCTTTGTTTCTACTAAAGGATTGCACTTTTTTTGACGTTTTCTCTTCCAAACCCCCCTTAATATGCCTAGAGGTAAGACCTACACAATTCAGACTCTATAGTAAATTAATAGGTTCGTCTTTATATTCATACTCAGACCTCAAACCCTTTCTCTAAACCTGACTAATGTTCAAACCCTTCTATTCCCCCTTACTCGTTCTCTGACTTATCAATGGGAGTACCCTCCCCTCGTTCACTCACTCTAGTGGACTTTACTTTGACTCTTCACAAAGCGCACTCTCAGTCGTCGTGTAGTCTACAACGTCGATGTAGTTGTGTTTACTCTTCACTCGTACCTTGTACTTAAGTCGTTACACGTGACCACCTGACCTCACAATACTTTCGGACTAACCGTTATTCAGTTTTCTCTGATAACCCATCGTTAACCTGTGTCTTTCACGTCTGTTTATAAAACTCGTTAAAAGGATATTTTTCTCCCTTTTTACCCCATCATCATTCTGTCCCTTCACCTTGAGTTCTCTTTAATATCGAACGACATACGACTACCCTATCTAATTTATCAGTCCCTCTTTGACGATAGTTTCTTCTTTCCCATTCTCACACACGTACGACAGAGAGTCAGTACAGGTTGAAAAACACTAGGGTACCTAAGGAGGTTCGAGGAGACAGGTACCCGAAGGGGTCCGTTCTTATAAAGGAGGAGGTCCCAAGAAGGGTTTGGTCCCTAGTTTAGGTGTAGAGGTCGTAGAGGACATAACCGTCCACATAAGAGATGGTGACTCGGTAGACCTTTCGGACTTCCCGCTCTCATGCTCCGCGATTTCTTTATAGTAATTGTTCCCCTTTACTCCACTATCTCTTACCCACCTGACCGGAATCGGTCGTTCCGTGTGTGTGTACATTATCCTCTCTACTGTCTCGTGTACCAGTAGTACTGTCCCTCACCTTCCTGAATACATTCAGGAAAAATCTACCAAACTAGAAGAGATATTTTAACCGTCGTTAAAGTAGTTGACTATAGATTCGACCCTTTTTTACACAACCTCTAATGTCCCCTCTTCTATATTGTGTCTATGGGTCGTCTACACCTTTCACGAAACTACTCTTTTATTTGTTAGTGATCGGTTGAAACGGACCGTCATTCTCAGTTGAAGTCCTCATTAGTACTGTTTCACTTTGGTCACGTAGAACCTCTTCAAGATGCACACACGGATTAGTGAGTCAGTATAGGTTGAGAAACGCTGGCACATCTGACAACGGTCGGTCCGAGGAGACAGATACTTGAAGAGGTCCGTTCTTATGACCTCTTCATAACCGTTATAACCGTTATGACCTCTTCACAACGGTAAAGGAAGAGGTCCACTAGAAGGAGTGTGTCCCTAGCTTGAAGTCAGAGGACACAGAGGACGTAATAGTCCGTCCTAAGCAATGGGCGACTCAGTAACCCCTTCGGACCTTTCTTCAAGATCCATGGTACGTAGTATAGGGAAACCAGACGTAGATTAAGTCGACGTCAACATCACTTGTTGACTGTGTGTAGGAGTGTCTAAAGGTAGAGTTCTGGGACGACTCAGTGAGTCTATAAGTAGTTCTCCAGAAAGTGGTTAGGTACCTTTACACGATATGAGTTCGTATTCTATAGGTTCTTTTTACTCTTACAGTTGTTGTAGTCAATACCCGATATAACACAGACGGGTCTTTAAGTATACAACTTCAGGAATAGGGGTCATAACGTGTTACATCGACACGAACATTTACGTCAGAAATATCTCCAATTAATTCAATTTTACCCCCGAAGGGTTCACCGAGTCATCATTTCTTAGGTGAACGGTTACGTCCTCTAATCCAAACTAGGAACCCAACCCTTCTAAGGAACCTCTTCCTTTACCGTTGGGTGAGGTCATAAGAACGGACCCTTTAGGGTACCTGCCTCCTCGGATCGTTCGATGTCAGATACCCCAACGTTCTCAACTTATACTGGATCGACTTTTACTGATTTGTCGTTGTGCAATTTTATTCCAGTAAATTAATTCGGTATCAGGTTATTCTGACCACAAGAACGTTTTACCCCTTTAAATAGATGATTTTAAAACTTCTTTTTAATTGTGAATAAAAGACTTTGGTAAGGATTTTTAACTTCTCCTCCCTGTAAATTATGAAGGTTCGAGTAAGATGTCCGGTCATAGTGAGACTATGATTTTGACCTGTTTCTGTGGTATTTTTTTAATTCAAAGTCCGATTATAGTGATTATTAATGTTTATATTTTTTAGTAGTTTTTTGATAATCGCTTGGACTAAGTATGTGGTACTAGTTCATCTTAAATAGGGTCTCTACGTTCCTACGAAGTTATAGATGTTTAGTTAGTTGTGTTGTTACGGTGTAATTGTTAATTACTTACTTTTAGTGAACTAGTAAGTTATCTACGTCTTATTGGGAAACTGTTTTAAGTTGTTTGTAAATGTCATTTTTAAGGTATGTCACCCATCTATCCCTTATATATAGTTGTATTATTCCCGATATATACTGTTTGTATAGATACTGTTTACTCAACCATAGTATAAGTTGTCATTTTTCGACTCTCGTAAAGGAGATTCTAGTCCTTGTTCTGTTCCTATGGGTGTGTTGAAATAAGTGATATCATAACCTTCACGATCGGTGTCGTTAGTCTATTCTTTTATATTTTCCTTAGGTTTAACCTTTCCTTCTTTATTTTGACAGTAACAAACGTCTACTGTACTGTGATATAAACCCTTTAGAATTGGTTAGGTAAGTCTTCCTCTAGTCGGGACCCTAAAGAAACCTTCCTTACTACGACTTTGACTTTGAGGTCATGAAACCGGTGGAGTACGCTTCTCAACTGAGTAACCTTTTCTGAGACTACGACCCTCCCTAACCCCCGTTCTCCTCTTCCCCTGTCCTCTCCTACTCTACCGTAGTGACTGAGCTACCTCTACTCAGACTCATTTGAGATCCTCAACCACTACCTGTCCCTCCGGACCGCACGACGGTAAGTACCCCAGCGTTTCTCAGTCTGTGTTGACTCGCTGACTGTACTTGACTTGACTTGACTTAGATTCTGTTTTATTCGTTATTATACGTCACCTTTATTCCTTTCGGAGAAGTTATTTATCAAAACCCTTTTGATCTGTCGATGTACCTTTTCTTATATTGACCTGATGAGAGTGGTATATGTTTTTATTTGAGTTTTTCTTAATGTCGGATTTTATATTCTGAACTTCGGTATTTTGAGGATTTCCTTTTGTACCCGTTATACGAGGAACTATAACCAGAATCGTTACTAAAAAACCTACATAAAGGAGTCCGTCTCGTTGTTTTTGTTTTTATTCGTTTACCCTGATATAGTTTGATTTTTCGAAAACGTATCGTTTTTTTCTTTTTGTTTGTTTTTATGTTTTCCCCGTGCATGACTTACCCTCTTCTATAAACGTTTACTATATAAAATATGTCCCTATTATAGGTTTTATATATTTCCTAAGTATGTTGAGTTGTATTTTTTTTTAATTTTTACTCGTCTCCCGGGTTTATCTATAAAAAGATTTCTCCTGTGTGTCTATCGACTATCTGCGTACTTTTCTATGGAGTACTGTGATTAGTAGTCCTTTTACGGTTAGTTTGGTGGAATTCCATGATGGAGTATGGACAGTCTTATCGATAATAGTTTTTTTTTTTTTTTAAATGTGTATTGTTCACAGCTACTCCTATATCTCTTTTCCCTTGGGGACACGTGACAACAAACCTTACGTTTAACTTTGTCGGTGATATCTTTTGTCATACCCACAAGGAGATTTTAAAAGTTTTTCTTGATGGTGTGTTAGGTCGTTAAGGTGTGTTCACGTCAAAAGAAACTTTTTTACGACTAAGTTTCTTATATAAACGTAGGAATACTGGTAACGTCATAATAAATATTATCGGTTCCTTGTCTTCGTTATATTCACGGATAACTACCTACTTATTTATGTGTGTGTATGTGTTACCTGATAATCAGTGTTTTTTCTTACTTTCGAGTAATAAACGTCGTTTTACCTACTTGAATCTCCAATAAAACGACAATTAATTCAGTTCGTCTCTTTCTGTTTATAGTAAAGTGAATATGTATCTTAGATTACTTGTTTTGTTTACTTGTTTATACTGTCATATCTTTGTCTGAGTATCTATGTCTCTTGTTTGGCCACTAACGACCTCTTCTCCATCTACCCTCCTACTCATTTTATTTATCCACTCCCTCTTATTCTCGACGTTTGAAGGTACATACGTTATTTACATGTACATGTATATTACATGTACATATAATCATTTTGATATTATTACAATATAACAATGTCTACCGTTGATCTGAATAACACCACTAGTTAATCATCACATATTTTTACAGATTAGTAAGATGACAAGTGTACTTTGTGTATTATAACCTTTTATTAATACAAAGTCATTTTCTTTTTTCCTCCTTTAAATCTGTGTCTGTACATGTTTCCCTGTTATTACACTCCTGTGTCCCTCTTCTACCAGAAGATGTTCGGTTCTTTTCTCCGAACACGGTCTCGAAAGGGAGTACAGGGAGTCTTCCTTGACTACCACCGAGTCTACCATTTCTTAGGCGGACATTACACCCTCTGGACCCAAACTAGGGACCCAGTCCTTCTAGGGAACCTCTTCTCTTACCGATGAGTAAAGTCATAAGAACGGATCTCTTAGGGTTCCTGTCTCCTCGAACTACCCGATGTCAAGTACCCCAGCGTTTCTCAATCTGTGCTGACTTGTTGAGAAAGTAAATTGTGAAAGGGAGAACAGGGAGTCTTCCTAGATTACGAATGTTGTGGAACTAGAGTCCGAAAGTCGGAGGTCTTGACACTTTTTTCATTAAAGACAACTAATTTAATAGGTTATACACCATGAAACAATGTTCGTCGGGATCTTTCATTATATGGTAGACCACTGTTAAGAATTGGTTACTCCCGTTCTATGGTCTAACAGGGGTAAAGAACTCTCCTTTTGAAGATTTCTTAGAAAATGTACCTCGAGATCCCAGTTTTGATCAAGTTAGTACGTTTACAATAACTAAAAAGAGTCAAGGAACAGAAAAAAAGAGTAAGGAAGTCAAAGAACCCTAGTGGAGAAGTTTTATTTGACGGACTTAGGTTCAAGAGTAGAAAGAAAGAGTCCCCTTAGTTTGATTGTATGGTATTAAAACGTAAAAAGTGACAGTAAAGGACAACTTAGTGAAAGAAGAAAACTGAAAAACTGGAGTGTGTAGACCAAAAGAAGAATATAGTGAACGGTGTGGAAGGGTCGGAAGAGAAGACGAGTCGGAGAATTCCGTCTATACTGATGAACTTAGGTGAACTGGTCCAAACTAGAGGGATATATGAGAGGAGTCCAGTAGTCTTTCAGATATGAGTCAGGGGTAATATAAAATAAAGTCGTCCTAAACTACATTAATCAGAGTGAGAACCCAAAGGGACCACCGAGTCGACCATTTCTTAGGTGGACGTTACACCCTCTGGACCCCAAGTTAGGGGCCCAACCCATCTATGGGACCTCTTCTCTTACCGATGGGAGAGGTCATAAGACCGGACCTCTTAAGGTACCTGACATATCGGGTACCCCAACGTTTCCCAGTCTGTGGTGACTCGCTGAAAGTGAAAGTGAAAAGTGAAAGGAGAAATTGTACGAAAGAAGTGTCTCGAAGGTCCTGTGGGATGAGAAGGGCATATGGATGACGTGATGACGTGGTTAACAGGACAAAAAGTCACGAATAGGAGTATGAAGGAGAGGAGGAGTTAGAGAATTTTGACTTCTCGTGACCTACGAAAACTTGACACCACAACCTCTTCTGAGAACTCTCAGGGAACCTGACGTTCCTCTAGGTTGGTCAGGTAAGACTTCCTCTAGTCGGGACCCTAAAGAAACCTTCCTTACTACGATTTCGACTTCGAGGTCATGAAACCGGTGGAGTACGCTTCTCAACTGAGTAACCTTTTCTGAGACTACGACCCTCCCTAACCCCCGTCCTCGTCTTCCCCTACTGACTCCTACTCTACCGACCTACCGTAGTGACTGAGCTACCTGCACTCAGACTCACTTGAGGCCCTTAACCACTACCTGTCCCTCGGGACCACACGACGTTAAGTACCTCAGCGTATCTCAGCTTGTGTTGACTCGCTGACTTGACTTGACTTGACCTGGAGTCAGGATCTGGAAAAAGAGGAACAGAGTGTACGTAAGGGAATCCCTAACGTGAGTCAGACTTCGGAAATTTTCGGTAGNAGACTCACTTGAGGCCCTTAACCACTACCTGTCCCTCGGGGCCACACGACGTTAAGTACCTCAGCGTATCTCAGCTTGTGTTGACTCGCTGACTTGACTTGACTTGACCTGGAGTCAGGATCTGGAAAAAGAGGAACAGAGTGTACGTAAGGGAATCCCTAACGTGAGTCAGACTTCGGAAATTTTCGGTAGATATGTGATTGTTGGAGGTGTAAATAAAAAGATTTGCGGTCTGAGTATATAGGTTGATGGATAACTTGTAAAGATAAATTACAACACCACCAAAACTGTATATAGTTGAACCAATCTGCTTTGATGCAAAAGATCTTAAGGAAAGAAAATACAACGACCAATTCAACTCAGGGTTCTCTTTAAGAATCCCCTCTAAACTTTCCATTTTCATTTCGGCGTCGGTAAAACATTAAAGGAGGCTAAAAGTAAATGGACGACTAAGAGAGTAACCGTACTCCCTTTTTAGTCTTGACGTTAACAAGGTGAAAGAGGACCTCATAGGAAATCATAAAACAACAAACAAAAACTAGGGTCTCGTTTAAAACACACAAATGAAGAAATTGTTTCCGGAGACCGAATCTCTGTGTATGGTAGTTCCACTTTCCCGTACTTTACTAAGACGAATATATAAGGTCATCTACGACAAGAACGAGAGGGAGTGAGACGTAAGAAGAAGGAAGGGTTGACTGACGGAAAACCTAAAGTTCAAGGTCATATCTTATGTTTCTGTTGTCGGAATGTCTATTGTAAATTTGTCGAGGATGTTTACGTATTCCAGTTTCGAGAGATCATTCACGAAAATATATAGATATAGAGATATTCTGTCTATATACATACATATATATATGTGTGTGTCATATAACTCGATATACGTTTCTAAACGTGTAGAGATAGAATACACGGAGGAAAGTCAGTCAAGTCAAGTCGAGTCAAGTCAGGGAGTCAGTACAGACTGAGAAACGCTGGGGGACCTGACGTCGTGTCGTCCGAAGGGATAGTGGTTGAGGGTCTCGAACGAGTTTGAGTACAGGTAACTCAGTCACTACGGTAGGTTGGTGGAGTCGGAGACGATAGGGGAAGAGGAGGACGGAAGTTAGAAAGGGTCGTAGTCCCGGAAAAGGTTTCTCAGTCAAAAAGTGAAGTCAAAGTCGTAGTCAAGAAGGTTACTTATAAGTCCTGACTAAAGGAAATCCTAATAGGAGGAGAGTTATGTATAAGCCTTTACTTCTTTTTATATAGAGATATATATGACCTATATACAGGTCATATATCTCTGTTTCTTTATATATTTCTCTAAACAAGTTACCTAAACTTATACATATAAGTAGACGTGTACATGCATATGAACACTATAGATATATGTACATGTGTATATGTATGTACACCCGAAGGGACCACCGAATCTACTATTTCTTAGACGGACGTTACGTCCTTTGAGTCCAAGTCAGGGACGCCACCCTTCTAGGGCACCTCTTTGTTTACCGATGGGTGAGGTGATAAGAACGGGCCTCTTAAGGTACCTGTCTCCTCGGGACGTACGATGTGAGGTACCCAGAGTTTCTCAACCTGTAATGATTCGTCGATTGAGATAGAGATAGAGAATATGTATATACATGTACATAGACAGTCCCAGACAGTTCGTCTCTTCGTTTTTACACAGATAGGGAGACGAACTCGAGACGGACTATGTCTACAGATTGTCTGTAGAGGTTCAGTTATACAGTATTTGATTTGAGGGGTGAGAGTGAAAGAGTTAACTACCGTTGGGTAGAAGGTCAACGAACCTGGGCCAAGAACTTCAGTTACTAATAATAAAAAAAGAGTCTGGAATAGGTAGGTTTTCTAACTTTTACAATAATACAGATGGAAAAAGTATGTTTACGTCTTTATTTATTCTTAACTATTCTCAATCTTCTACTTACAACCCCGAAACCGAAGTCACAGTCAGGAACGTCACCCGCAAGTCCTGACTAAAGGAAACCCTGACTGGTCAAACTAGAGGAACACTAGGTCCCCTGAGAGTCCTCAGAAGTGGTTGTGGTGTCAAACCCCTGTAACTAAGAAGCCGTAGTCGAAAGAAACACCAGGTCGAGAGTACAGGAACGTACCGACGACCTCCCCGGTACCCAAGCTGACCGACCTGGGAACAACCGTTTCATCACAGAGACGAGGGTAAAAAAAAAATTAAAGGTAATGTACTCCTCCACCCAGTTTCTCCTAGAACGACACTAAATACAGTCTCACAAGACGGATACAAAAGGAGATTCTCAAAGGGAACATCAAGTCGGTCAATTCTCAGATAGATGTTACTTCCTCTGGGTCCAAGTTAGGGATCCAACCCTTCTAGGGGTCCTCTTCCTTTACCGTTGGGTGAGGTCATAAGAACGGACCTCTTAGGGTACCTGTCTCCTCGGACCGTCCGATGTCAGGTACCCCAGTGTTCTCAACCCGTACTGAATCGCTGATTTGGTGGTGCTTCTTTAATAATAGTTGTTAACGATTATTGGATTTCTCTTTGGTAGTTTTAACATACGGTAGATATTCACTACATTCATATGTTATGGTAGATACTTCGTTCCACGACCTTTTGGTTTAGACTTAACTTAGTTTGGAGATCGATGGTACTGTTTAAAAGTTCTGATTATTCTCTATTTTATTGAATAATACACCGGGTTATCCTATGATAATTGTCCTACACCATTTGTGGTTTTCTGTTTCGTTAGGTCACAGAAACATTTTATTTGAGATTCTCATTTTCTTTCTCTACTCTATCTCTATCTGATTTGTTTGGATTTCTAATTTTCTAAATTCCATGTATCGTTACGTAGAGGTGTTCATGTTGTACATCTAGAACAGACTTATAATTAAGTTTGTGTTTTTAAAATTTCAATATTCTGTCAACCCATTTAAACGTATAACCTATAAACTATAAATCGTGTATTGACTATACAATCCATACTATTAATACCAACATTAAAATTTGTCAGAAATAGAAAATATATACATGACTTTTCTGTGTCTCATCCTTTATATGAACCACTGACAGAGTTTTATTAGTTATGTCTCTCCACCTTCCCCACTGGTGTTTACTTTTATCTAACTGGTACTCACCTTTTAAAATTTCCACCTACTACTCCTAAGTAAGATGAAGGGAGAAATGAAAACAAATTCAAATTGTAAAAGGTATCATTTTTCCGAAAAGTTACGATAATTTTAAATGAAAGAAGTATTGACTTTTTCCGTCACTTTTGTCTAACAATTTCTCTACCCCCGTTTCCTAATTGAATTTCTTGATTACCATAAAAACAACTGTAATATGTTTATCTTTTTGTTATGTAAGACACTTTATCTTCTTATTTCACGTGAACGGTTTTAAAATAAACTTAAATAAAATTCCTACCGAAAAATAGAATTTTTTTTTAAAGAATCCTATTTGTTGATATTACTGAAAAGTGATCCTTTTTTTGATAAAAATCTAAGTCATATGACCGTTTTAGATTAAGTATTGAAAGACTTTCGTACGATCTTATGAAAGGACAGAGAAAAGAGTGAAGTATGGTGTACTAAAGTACGATAAAAATTTTCTACGTGTTAAACGGTTCACCTTTTACAAACATACACGATATTTTCTATTTCTTGAAAAAAAAAAAGGCCCTCACAAAATACGTAATTGGACAAAACGAAAGACTCATAATTAGTGTACATGTAAACGAACATAGAAAACTGAATAAAACGGGATTACTTCTTTTTTGATATCCCTTGAAGTTTCAGTAACTTTAGGAGGTCTCTACACCGAGGATATTAGTTGGGTACAGGTTACCGTCAACAAAGGTCTTGTCAGGACATAGTGGTTCTAAGAACTGTTCGAAGACGTTTCGTCTGGTAACCGAACAGAGTGATCGTCGACGGCTGACAGTAGGGAACCAAACTTTGTGTTCCAGGACGAAACCACACCTTCATCTCGAAAAGAACCGTCCACTTTCTAATGACTCTCCTCCGCCGTCAGAGTTTACCTTATACAGTCTCAACACACTCTTGTTCCAGTGGGACTGGGAGTCACTTCTGGTGTTTTTTGGTGACTTCCGTAACAAGAAGTTTACACCTGAAGTTTTCCTTTCATCCGGTGTCAATGGGTTTGAAAAGAGTTGGAAGTCCAATTTCAGACCTTTTATTTTTCTTTCCGGGAGGAGTAAGGGAGGAGTGGTAGGAGGAATGGGTCCGTAACTAACCGTTGTGTCAGTCTTCCGTTACCATTTTTTTACTTCTACGGAAGGTCGGTGCCTTTTGGTCACAATAAACACACGTACGTACGATTCGGCGAAATCAGTCCAGGCTGAGAAACGTTGGGTCGCCTGACTGACATCGGATGGTCCGAGGAGACAGGTACCCTAAGAGGTCCGTTCTTATGACCTCACCCAACGACACGGGAGTAGGTCCCCTAGAAGGACTGGGTCCGTAGCTTTGAAGTAGAGAATACAGAGGAAACCGTCCGCCCAAGAAATGGTGATCGTGGTATACCCTTCCGGGGTCACGACATTTGTTGGACGGTTTATGACGTCTATAGAAAAAAAGACGAATTACGTGTAGTGTTAGTATATTTAGTCGTTACTGATTGTCTGGTATAAAGTATCCACCGTCTTACTCTACATGGTAGAGTCCCTAGACTGGTGTTCATCTGGCATGTGACTTATTTCTGGTGTCGTTTTTATTTCGGGTCCGATCCAAGCGAGTCAGAATTACGGACATGTGATAATACTGATGACAAGTAACACGACATCTGGATCGGTAGACGGAAAGGTGTTGAAAGAGTGGGAGGAGAGGGGATTACAATGGATTTGGAGGTTTCACATCTTGATGTTTTGAAAGAGATTGGTGATTGACGGGAATCACTCCTTCGGAGGTGGAGAAGGTCCCGTTGGGGACTGGCGTGTCACTAAGTCCCGTAGGACTCTTAGAGATAACACCGACCTACCGTTCTAGAGAGTCCTTACATGATGGACAAAGCACTTGAGTATGTGGACTTCAGATAGATAACAAAAGTGTAAAAGGGGGGTTTTTAGGCCTGTTATTTCACCCAAGGAAAATATAAAACTTTATCACTTTTATACAAACACTAAAATTCTTTCATCATTTCAGACAGTACAGTCAACGATTTAACACAGGTTGAGAAAACGTTGGGTACCTGATATCGGACGGTCCGAGGAGACAGGTACCCTAAAAGGTCCGTTCTTATGACTCCACTCAACGGTAAAGGAAGAGGTCCCTTAGAAGGACTGGGTCCCTAGGTTGGTCGTCACCTTGTGTACAGAAGACAAACCGTCCGTCTAAGAAGTGGTGACTCGGTGGTCCCTTCGGGTTATATACATACCGACTAAATAAACCAATAAGTCGTCTTTAATTGTGACATTTCGTTTATAACAAGAATAAGTCAGAGATTCAACACAGGCTGAGAAAAGCTGGGGTACCTGACGTCGTACAGTCCAAAGGGACAGGTAGTTGTTGCGGACCTCGAACGAGTTTGAGTACAGGTAACTCAAGTACTATGGTGGGTTGGTAGAGTAGTAGTAAGTAGGGGAGAGAACGAGAGTCAGAAAGGGTCTTAGTTCCAGAAAAAGTCACTCAGTCGAGAAACGTAGTCCACCGGTTTCCTAACATCGAAGTCGAAGTCGTAGTCAGGAAGGTTATTCATAAGTCCCAAATAAAGGAGACCTAACTGACCAAACTAGAGAAACGACAAGTTCCCTGAGAGTTCTCAGAAGAAGTTGTGGTATCAAGTTTTCGTAACGACGAGTCGGAAGAAATGTAGGTTGAGTGTAGATATGAGGCCTATTCCGTTACCGTTGGGTGAGGTCATGAGAACGGACCTTTTAGGGTACCTGTCTCCTCGGACCACCCGACGTCAGGTACCCCAGAGCTTCTCAGTCTCTATTGACTCGCTGAAGTGAAAGTGAAAAGTGAAAGTACGTAACCTCTTCCTATACCGTTCGGTGAGGTCACAAGAACGGACCTTTTAGGGTCCCTGTCCCCTCGGACGACCCGACGGCAGATACCCCAGCGTGTCTCAGCCTACATTGATTTCGCTGAATCGTCGTCGTCGTCGTCGTGTAGACATGTACTGATAACCTTTTTGGTATCGAACTGATCTGTCTGAAAATAGTCGTTTCACTATAGAGACGAAAAATTATACGACAGATCCAAACAGTATCGCAAAGAAGGTTCCTCCTTCGAAGAATTAAAAAACTGACGTCGGTGGTAGACGGTACTAAAACCTTGGGGGGTTTTAATTTAGATAGTGACAGAGGTGAAAAAGGGGTAGATAATGAGGTTATTTTTAATTTAAATTTTTTAATAGAAGGGAGTTCTCAACTCATTATTAAATGTATTCCTTGTCAAACATCTCTATTGTGTTTCCTTAACCACTTTAACACAAATCTCTTGATCTGACCTATCAATCTGGACGAAATAAATTCTTCAAATTTTATAATCTTCTCTTTTTCCCCGATAAACAATAGGGACTAAATGGTCGAGTAAGAGTATAAGTACGAAAGTGGACTTTTACAACGAGAGTTTAAAACGGAATTTCTTTGTAACCGATAGAAAGTTCTAAAAAGACTTTAGACCGAAAAAAGGTCGAGTCAGAGGTTTTCTGACAGGGAAATTGTATTAAGAGTACAGGTACTTGACGTCGTCGTAAATGACTTATAAGACTAGTGGTAGTGACCCATTATTTCGAGTGACTTTCTCGACTGTCTGTATAAAATACGTAGGACTTTTTTCTTTGTTTTGGGTTACGATAACAGTAAGGATATTGTTCATGTCCTATTAAATTTAATACACTGGATGGATTATTTCCTTTGGTGTATATTACATTTATTTATACGATCTACTACTACATCTTTTATTATTTCTAATAATACTTTCTAATCTTCTGGGTTTCTAACTTCGTCAAGATTTATGTTTATTAAAAGGATCACCAGTTTAGGTGAATTTTGACACGAACTTCATCTAAGATTTAATCCTTAAAATAAGACTTCTTTGAAGATGGAAACATTTTCTGTTCGTCCGATCTTACGGTCGAGTTTATGTTAGAACTCAAAAATCATTAGATTCTGTGAGAATAAGTTAAAGTGTGAGACTATAAAAAATATACAATGTTACTGTAGTAAGGTGACTTCTTTGAAACGGTTTGATCATGTAAATTTAAATGTAAGATTACAAATTTTTATGATTGTTTAGCGGCCCTCGGTCGCACTCCTTGAGGAGGGTACCGTTTCCAATACTTCTTCCTCCGAACCGTATGTGTTTCCGTACTAGTTCGGAGTCCTTTGGGGGACAAGGGCTCGTAGATGGAGGTTTTGGTCTCAGATAGATGAAATGACAAAATACGAGAGTGGATGTGGAGACTAAAATGCCCCCCGAGAGGGGGTATTGGTAAAGAGAGCCTCTTCCTCAATTGAACGTCGAGGTCAATTATTTTGAAGGACCCGCACTGTTCTCACAAAGTTGAATGTTTGAAGAGACTTCCAACAGATCGGACCGACTCGTCCAAGCAGGTCGGTTTACACTAACAAATGTCGGAGGGTTGGTACTCTCCGTGCTCTACGAAATTTGAAAGATATATGTCTGAGAAAACTTTTCAATCTTTTAATAATCATATCATATCACCCAACTAATCTTTAATATAACCACTTCCCAAAATGTAAATAACACGGTTATTAATGACGATTAAGGGACAGGACCCACACTGTTCCCACACAGTTCAGTTTGGAGAGACGACTGTCTGATCGAACACACTGTTGGAGAGTTGTTATTTGTCGTGTCTCTCAAACCTCATAAAACTTTGAGAATTAATTGTATGCCGAAAAGAGTAACAACTCAGTTAGTAACGACGGTCCGGAGGTATAGGAATCCGTGGACCCTTATATAATTAGTTACATAAACCTTATATCTTTTCCTTTATATCATTAAAAACTACAATCGTTATGATCTGAAAAACTTAATTACTTAAAAGAGAAAACATTATCTAGTGACATGAAACAATATTTAGTGACACAGGAACGATACATTTTTACATTGAAATAGTAATAGAATTCTAATTTATCTAGAATTCCCCTTATAACCACTTTTCTAAAAGTAAACAACCCAACTACAAACGATGATTTAGAGGTATAAGGGACGGGACTATTACTTATATTGAGCGTATATACTCTTTATTCATAATTGGAAATTCGTATATCCTTTTTATTCATAATTGGAAATTCTAAGTAGTACAATTGGAACCCAATTTATTTAAGGAAAGCACTAACATTGAGTGATGTGGGAGTGGGATATCCTTACGTTGAAATAACCCTCCCACCATGGACTAAATTCTTTTTTGTGGGAACCTTTTTTATTCAAAGAACCAATAGTCTTTCTTTCCCAGTATTTTACAGTCGTCCGGAGTACCGGTCTTTTACTACATTTTGGGGATTCTAGAAAAAAATACATTTCGTGGACTAAAACTATTACCAGTCTTGACGACTGGGGGTGCACTGAGACATAAGTCGGGATACACATTGTTTTCTATATATTCGTTTGGGGTTTTATTTCTTTAGCCTAGTCAAGGGTCTTTCTGACTACGGGGGTACAGCAAGAAAGAACGAGGGACAAAAAGACCGACTTAAGGGTAGACCTCGTACCCACGAGCGGTACCTATGAATGAACGGGGTCGAAGTTCGGGTGTGCTTTTCCTCGGGTTCCTCCCCGTGGAAGACTATAAGTTGACCGCGGCCACCGGGTAGCATCTACCACGTTTAAGGAACAGAACCCAAAGGGTGCATTTGGTTCAATAAGTCGGAGAAAAAGAGAGGATGATAAAAGACCGGTTTAAGGGTAGACCACGTACCCATGGGTGGTTCGGATGATTAAAACGGACCCGAAGATTCTAGTCTGACCCCCGGAGTCACGGAGGAGAGGAAGTCCTCTTACCCTTCTGTGGACACCGGATGTATCCACCACTAACCATAAGGTACATTTGGTTCAGTAAGTCGGAGAAAAAGAGACGATTAAAAGATTAGGGAGAGATAGAGATTAATTCAATAAAGTTTCCTGTGGTTGAGGTAGGGGTGGAAACTTAGTGGGACCTAGGTGGCCCCGACCTGGGGTCATTGTTTAACAATGCGTTCTGACGTACTTCAAAAGTATGGTTTTCGCAAAATTCTTGATCCATCCGTTTTTCCATTTTGGTCTCAGATTCTCTTAAGTTTCCTTGTTCTCATACTCAAAAGGAGGTTTAGAAATTAGGAGTCTTACTTCTTAGTCGACTCTGGGGTCTAAAACGAATCAATGAATCAGCACAGGTTGAGAGACACTGTCGTACCTGACGTCGGGTGGTCGGAGGAGACAGGTACCCTAAAAGGTCCGTTCTTATGACCTTACCCAACGATAAAAGAAGAGGTCCTCTAGAACACTGGGGTGTCTAGTTTGGGTGTAGAGAATGTAGAAGACGTGTCCGTCCGTCTAAGAAATGGTGACTCGGTGAACCCTTCGCGTTCTGACGTCTGAATGTTCATTATAAATAGAGTGAACACAATACTTCTTACCAAAGATTCAATTCTTAAAAAAGTACTGATATTAATTAAACTACTTTTAGAGTAAATGTATTTAACCGTTTATTTGACGTCTCAGTAATTTCCAGGTGGTTTCTTTTTAGACAAATTTCTTTCCTTTTGAGTCTCGGGACCTCTGATTTGAATCATACAAGATGGGTTTTAAAGACCTACTGGAAATTCAGTAAATTGATGACAAATAGTTAAAAAAGTTCACTTTTTAACCCTATTATAACCCAACGGGTTTCTTCACGTGAACCCAAAAAGACATGGTAGAATGTCTTTAGTTTTACTTTAAAAACCGGTTGGGTTGTTAAGGATCGATGGAGTGTCACAACCACATTTGTAGTGTACTTTATTGCTTTTAAGTAAGAAAAGTATTTTGTATGTCACGAATGGGTTATATTTCGTAACAAAAATAACACACTCATTTTACTCTTTCCTTTCAAACACCAGAGGTCTATTAACAGAAATTTTAGACTTTGTGTAACATCATTAATAGGAAAACAGAGAAAGAGGGAGAGAGAGTTTTTTAAGAACTCACTACCTACTATGTCTCGACTTTTAGTAAAACGACCTTATAAAGGTCGGGAGGGTCCGTGTTTTTACACAGATAGTTCGTTGTAACATACAACGACGTTGAGGGATCATCATAATTGTCTTTTATAAAAAATACTTGTAAATTTTGAGTTGTAAGTCTTTTGCTTCTAGTACCGTAGACCAGGGTAGTGAAGTACCCTTTATCTACCCCTTTGTCACCTCTGTCACAGTCTGAAATAAAAAGCCCCGAGGTTTTAGTGACGTCTACCACTGACGTCGGTACATTAATTTTCTACGAATGAGGAACCTTCTTTTCAATACTGGTTGGATCTATCGTATAACTTTTCGTCTCTATAATCAAACGGCTGATTCCAGGTAGATCAGTTCAGATACCAAAAAGGTCACCAGTACATACCTACACTCTCAACCTGACACTTCTTCCGACTCGCGACTTCTTAACTACCAAAACTTGACACCACAACCTCTTCTGAGAACACCACAACCTCTTCTGAGTCGTTCCTCTAGGTTGGTCAATTAAGACTTCCTCTAGTCGGGACCCTAAAGAAACCTTCCTTACTACGATTACGACTTTGAGGTCATGAAACCGGCGGAGTACGCTCCTCAACTGAGTAACCTTTTCTGAGACTACGTCCCTCCCTAATCCCCGTCCTCCTCTTCCCCTGTTGTCTCCTACTCTACCGATCTACCGTAGTGACTGAGTTACCTGCACTCAGACTCACTTGAGGCCCTCAACCACTACCTGTCCCTCCGGACCACACGACGTTAAGTACCCCAGCGTTTCTCAACCTGTACTGATTCGCTGACTTGACTTGACTTGACTTTTCTAAGAACCAAGTACCTAAAAATTCTTTTTATCACGTAAATAAAACTTCGTTGAGTATTACTGTTCTACTCTCAAATAAGTTTGGGACATACATTAAAGTGGAGGTAAAGATCATAATAGACTCTTCAATACAGTTCATAAAGTTTTCCGTTATTTTACAACTTTGTCTGTAAACGTACTTTTAAGAGAAGTAGTAAAATCTGTGTCATAAAACCCTCTTTTAATTGTTGATTTGACAGTCGTCACTTTGATGTGGTGAAATATCTATATAGTCTCAGTGAAAAACGGTCACCCAAAGTTTTACCCTATGTGTGTGGGGTCTTCTATACGTTCTCTTAGATGCCTCCATCATTTCTTATGTAGTCTTGAAGGGACCACCGAGTCTGTCATTTCGCAGACGAAAGTTACATCCTCTGTGCCCAAGTTAGGGACCCAGTCCTTCTACGGGACCTCTTCCTTTACCGTTGGGTGAGGTCATAAGAACGGACCTTTTAGGGTACCTACCTCTTCGGACCAACGGATGTCAGGTACCCCAGTGTTTCTCAACCTGTGCTGACTTGTTGAAGTGAAAGAAGGTTGTAAATAAGTTTTCAGTCACTAGTTCGAAATAATTATAAAACTTAAATTTAAATATTTCATGTACAAGTCAAGTTAAGTCAGAGAGTCGGCACAGGCTGAGAAACGCTGGGGTACTTAGCGTCGTGCGGTCCGGAGGGACAGGTAGTGGTTGAGGGTCTCAAGTGAGTCTGAGTGCAGGTAACTCAGGTATTACGGTAGGTCGGTAGAGTAGGAGACAACAGGGGAAGAGGAGGATGGGGGTTAGGGAGGGTCGTAGTCTCAGAAAAGGTTACTCAGTTGAGAAACGTGCTCCACCGGTTTCATGACCTCAAAGTCGAAATCGTAGTAAGGAAGGTTTCTTTAGGGTCCCGACTAGAGGAAGTCTTACCTGACCAACCTAGACGAACGTCAGGTTCCCTGAGAGTTCTCAGAAGAGGTTGTGGTGTCACATTTTAGTAGTTAAGAAGTCACGAGTCGGAAGAAGTGTCAGGTTGAGAGTGTAGGTATGTACTGGTGACCTTTTTGGTATCGGAACTGATCTGTCTGGAATTAGTCGTTTCATTACAGAGGTGAAAAGTTATACGATAGATCCAACCAGGTATNCTCAGAAGAGGTTGTGGTGTCACATTTTCGTAGTTAAGAAGTCACGAGTCGGAAGAAGTGTCAGGTTGAGAGTGTAGGTATGTACTGGTGACCTTTTTGGTATCGGAACTGATCTGTCTGGAATTAGTCGTTTCATTACAGAGGTGAAAAGTTATACGATAGATCCAACCAGGTATATGAGTTTGGATACCAAAAAGGTCATCGGTACATGTCTACACTCTTAACTTAGTATTTCTTCCGACTCACGGTTTCTTAAATACGAAAACTTGAGACCGTGACCTCTTCTCAGAAGTCTCAGGGAACCTGTCGTTTCTCTAGTTTGGTCAGTTGGGATTTCCTTTATTTGGGACTTATAGGTAACCTTCCTGACAACGACTACGACCCTTTCTAACTCCCGTCCTCCTCTTCTCCCTCTGTCTCCTACTCTACCAACCTACCGTAGTGACTGAGTTACCTGTACTCAAACTCGTTTTGTCACCCTCTACCCCTTCCTGTGCTCTCGGACCACACGACGCCAGGTACCCCAGTGTTTCTCAGCCTGTGTTGAATCGTTGACTTGTTGTTGACGTGACCGGTTTTTCAAGTAAGTCTAAAAAGGTATTGTACAATAACTTTTTGTCCTACTTGAAGAATCGGTTGGGTTATAAAATTCGTCTTTTTCCTTCTGCAGTAGCGTACGGTAAAAAGTCACTGAGAGGGACATAGAACACAGACTCTACGAGCGTCTAAGTTCAAGGGTACGGTCGAGTACACGTGGATTATTTTCGGACCGACCCAAAACGACGAGGGTCTTTTCGAAGAGACGGATACAGTTCGTGCAAAGAAATTGACGGACCCATGGGTATACGTCATTTATGCGAGTCCCCACTTTCATCGAAGTAAGAGACGACCCTGGTCGGAAGAGACATAAATAACGTAAACTGTAAAAACGAAGGTACCGAGAAACTAACAAATTTCCCTTCGGTACTTCAGATCAGTTAGACGATGTTTGATTGACTCTCCCTTGAGGGATGAAGATAAAGGAAAAAAAAAAAAAAAAGACAAACTTCTCCAAGAGATACGACGTAAGAAGTGGATCCTTTCGAGGTTTGTTCCGGTCTAATAATGTTGGGATTGTTTGTCCGATAAGATTTAATATATAAATGTATATAAACATTTAGATGATACACCCGTTTGTCATATCAACTATAATGAGTATAAGATGATGATGATAACTGTTGTTTTTAATAAATATACCTGTTAACTATAAAATAATCATTTTAAAATCATTTTTGGAAAAAACCTTTTTCAAAGATATAAATTAGAGATTGGATTTTACATAAAATTTTTTAAATTCGTTTACTTCGAAATTCTGTTTAGGGGGTCTATAAAGAAGAAAACACCGTCTAGTATGGACTAAAAGCGAGGGTTAGTCTTCATGGTCCCAGTAGTTCATCCCACCGTTGGAGTTACTCTGTACTGTCACCTCACTTTGTCTCGTTAAGTCATTCTTACCTCAAGTCCGTTTTCTACACTTTCTATAAATCCCTTATTTTAATAATTTTGAATCGTTATCTAATCTACACTCCCTACTATATATTAGATTGTATATAATGATCTGTAACCAAAATATAAGGGAAGGTCAGGTAAAGATTATCATCAACGATCACTTGTGGAAACCCATCCACTATTCCTCAGAATTAATCCGACTTTTGAATCCACTAGTTCTCTCTTTCTCCTGGGTTCCTTTCGTATTTTTACTGTTAGTAAGTTAGATCCTCGGTTCCTTTCGTATTTTTACTGTTAGTAAGTTAGACACACCTCCTAACATCTGTCTTTTGAGTGAACATAGGATTATTTCAGATTCTCCCCGAAGGGACCACCGAGTCTACCATTTCTTAGACGGTCGGTCACGCCCTCTGGACCCAGAGTGGGGAACCAACCCTTCTAGGAGATATCTTCCCTTACCGATGGGTGACGTCATAAGAACGGACCTCTTAGGATCCCTGTCTCCTCGGACCGTCCGATGAAGGCCCTCCAACGTTTCTCAGTCTGTACTGACTCGCTGATTGTTCTCTTCATGTCAGTTGAGTGTAGATTACTCATTTATATCGAAAAGAACCTAGTTTGGGAGTAGTTTACGACTTATAATGAGTAAAAAGTACATTAAGTGACCAAGAGTTACATCCTACTTAGGTGGGTCCCCGTAAAACGATACACAACTTTATGAAACCCGACAGTATTTGACTTCCCATGGTGACCTAGAATATTTGTCAAAGGTCCCCACAACGGTTTGGAGGATATTACGTATCCTGTCGGAATGTTGTTTCTTAATAGGTCGTGTTTTATTATCACAGTTCCACCCTCTTGGGACCTTGGGTGACTGTAGTCTTTATTCTTTAGGTTATGGATCTATGAACGATACAACATCCTTAGTGATTCTTTTAATTCAGTGTCCGGGATAGGTATTTACATAATTTATATTACCTAACTTAGGAAAGTTATATTTTTGTTGATAAGTTTAGTATCGATTTTTTAACGAGTCTTCTATACGGTATTTAGTCATATAGACACTAAAGATTTATTTACTATGGTCACTATTGACGAGACCCATTAATTGTTTCAAAAGATCTGACCTCTCGTTCAGTCAGATCCTTTTTGATATCTAAAAAGCAACACTTACTTTTTAGACTTTGTAGGACTCTTCACAATTCAATCCTAACTCGAGGAGTTTCTTAGTTCCAGTGTACTGTCTACCTTCTGGTGTATGGTCTCAAACTAGACCCCTTTCAGGGTTTCGGGTCTCTTACCTTCTATATGAGATGACGAATCGGTCGTCTCAAAGTTAAGTCGACCATTCATCAAATGAATGAATGAATGAATAAAAATTCCGGTCTAACACTTCTCAGGATAAAACAAACCTCCTCATCTGATTACTTTACTTTAGACATAAAATCCTTTACGTCAATCCACTGTCGACCACTTTGAGTGAAAGTCTTTGTGACACTCTTTTCTCTCTTGAGTTCTTCCTTTTTGCAAGTACCACACTGTATTATCTAAGATCGGGGGTTTACCGTCGAGACTCTTTCTTCTTGCCGCTGTACTCCGTACTCTTACCCGTTCTGATAAGCCTGTAATATTCTCGTTTCTGATACATTGACTTTTGTTGAACAAAAGAATTTACATAATAATTTTTGACTGGATTCGGTTAGATCGGAAAATCTAAATAAAACATTTATTACCATTCAAGACCATTAATATCTATCCCCACGAAATTTGCTACTACTACAACTGTTACTGTCACTACTATTATTAATATAAAAAATAGAAGACCCGTGGTGTCTTTTAAGAGAACCGGCGTGGACCGAGAATAACACCGGAGACCCGTCACACTCAGGACGTATTTCAGACGGGTCGAAGGACATCCACAGAGGACTGTGACGGAGCAGAGTTCAGATATGACATACAGAGGAGGGAGGAATAGATGCCGAAACGACCCACCCTAGTACCACTAGACGAACTACGACCACAAACATGTTAGACTTTCATATACTCTTAATTATGAGATACCCCCTGTGTGTAATTGGTTAGTTCCTACCTTCGGGTATCTGGATACGAGAGATAGGAGAGGGTACCCGAAGGTTTCACCGAGTCACCATTTCTTAGGTGGATAGTTACGTCCTCCGGACCCAAGTTCGTCACCCAGTCCTTCTGGGGGACCTCTTCCTTTATCGTTGGGTGAGGTCATAAGAACGGACCCTTGAGGACGTCTGTCTCCTTGGACCGTCCGATGTCAGGTACCCCAGTGTTTTCTCAGCCTGTACTGAATCGTTACTTTGTTGTCAGAGGAGGGGACAGACGTCTCCTAGGGTCCCCTAAAAAAGGTGAGAAAGGGTCCACCAGGACAATCTAGTTTTTGGTTAGCGGACGTGTATAATTCACCGGTTGAATTACTTCGTAGGAGTGTAACGGACAAAGAAGGGGACCTAAGGAAAGTAAACAGTGAGAGTGGACCTAAAGACTCCAGTGTGTCAAGTAAATTCGTAAACGGGAATCGAGTAGATCAAGACGAAATACTTCTTGAGTCTATTTCCGTTATTACTACTACTACTATTGTTATTATCGATTATAACAACTATAACGTTTCACAGTCAGTGGTAATGTTCGAAAAAGTGGGAACAATGTTAGGATATTCTAACCATAACAATAAAGACTAAAATGTGTTCTTCTTTGTTCCTTTTTTCTCCAAGGATGTAAAGAAAGAAGTAATTAAAGAAACTGTCATTGAACAACTACTTCGAGGTCTATGAATCCGTTGCCGTAAAAGGGAGGAGTTTGTTTTGTTCCCTTTTTGTCCCCCTTTTATCTACCGATATAATCCACCCATAAAGATCAAACAAAACCACTGTCTACATTGTGACTAAGTGACTTATATAATGTTTCATCTAAAATTCTAATGGGTAATAAGTAATAGTAGAGTAATTAAGATCACCACCTTATTAAATAAATACCGATAGGAAAAAACTCTTCTATAATAGTTGTATTTTAACTAAAGATTTTAAAATCTTTATTACTGTTGAGACCCCTGACTTATCGCTTGTGGAACAACCCATTACTTCGACGTAAAAGGTCTATATGTAATCGACAAAGACCGTCAGAAGTCATAAAATCTTGATAGAGTCACTACGTAGAGGTTTGACATTATACCTTTTATTTCTTCATTTATTTATACGTACTTTGTAACAAATGTAAAGAGGGACTCCACGAATTAAAACACGAACACAATGTCTGTCATGTGGGTCTGAACACGGGATTAGAAGTAGTTTTGAGGAAAGACCCCTTAAGGGACCGTAGGGTCATCAATTCTGAGTCTCCAAAGTAACGGTACTGGTCACAAGTTAGGGACTACCCCCATGATTTTAGGGTATTCGGTGAACCGAACCGGTTTTTATATTTCAATTATTTATTTATTTATTTTGTGGAAAGGTATTAACTACCAAGAATGACTAAATCGTTTGAGATCCGTGGTTTTAGGTTCAAGATTATTACCCACCCCCAGAGTATCCATAAATATTACATTGTTATGGGTCTTCGTGAGAAATATAGTTCTAATTAGTTTTATGAACAAGACCTTATTTTTACTATGACAAATACTGATCAATCGTACACACACACACGTATGGGTCAGTACAGACTGAGAAACACTGGGGTACCTGATAAATCGAATGGTCCCAGGAGACAGGTACCTTTGAAGGTCCGTTCTTATGACGTCACCCGACGATAAAGGAGGAGGCACCCTAGAAGGGATGGGTCCCTGACTTGGATGTAGAGGAAGTGACGTCCGTCTAAGAAATGACGACTGGGTACCCCTTTCGGATCATTCGTACTTGTAATAATGTCTGTGTCACCTAAATTCCATAAGACATTTGGACAACAAAAAAAATGGGTCCGAGTGGAGTTCCTTACCCACTTTGTGACTGTTCTTGCCAATTTATACTACGAAGATGGAACGAGGGAGGGCAAGTCTCCGAGAAGAAGTAGATTGCGAGAATCACACGGTATGACGACGCAGGATATGCCAGAGGTAACGTTACTAACGAAAGACTATAGTCTCTAAGAGTGAATTTACTGTGTCGTAAACTCAAAAAGACCTTAAATGTAAATTCAAATATTAAAAGTAGTTGACTGTTTACGATTTGAAAGCTCGAAAGGACAGGGGGTTTTCACAACGGTAATACTTCTTTCCTGTGGAAAAGGGACGAGTGTAAGACCAGACATGTGGAAGGAAACACGGAGACCTTCCGTCGTAGAAAGACTAATGAATATAAACGTTCAACGTTTGAGACGTGTTCAGAAGTCCAACTCAAAACCTTACTTCATCGACCTTCACTCGAACCTTTACGTCAACTCTTATTACCTTAAACTTCTATTACCCTTATTAACCATCTAAACTCATGCACTCGTACGAATTTATGACTACCTTCTTTGTTATCTTTGTTTCAAATTTCCATTTGTAGTTATAAATGTTATAGATATTTTCTGTTCACCTTTCATTTCTAGAGAACTTTTTATTATTCTCACTATCTATGATGTCACTTTTATTATTTCAATTTCCTGTGATCTTCCTTTAAATGTTTTCCTTATATCCACTAGTTATGTAAAATAATTTCGAATATTGGTTTTCTTACGAGTAAAATTTTTTACTCTACATTTCGGATATTTTAACAAGTTACGAACTTTATTAGAGGTAGTAAATACTCCGATAATTCTTTATCCCTAAGAGTGTATGGCAACCGTCATGTGTAACCTTATGGGAAAAAGTCTTCGTAGAAACGTAAGGTTTATAAAGTTTTCGTTTAGAACACTGAATCTTCAAGTCAAAATTTGTAAAGGATCCTTTATTAACGAATTAAAATACTTCTAAGACGATACAACTACAGGGAATGTTAAGAAGAAGATTTACCTTTTTGTTATCTTAGTTGGATTTATTACCGTGAAATGCGTTACGTTTTCGTTTGGAACACGAATCTTTAAGTCAAAATTTGTAAAGGATCCTTTATTAACAAATTAAAATACTTCTAAAATGACACAACTACAGGGAATGTCAAGAAGAAGATTTACCTTTTTTGTCTTCTTAGTTGTATTTATTACCGTGAAATGCGTTACTTTATAATATATAGGGCAATTTTATTATATATCTATGTAACGATATTTCTACGTTATATATAATATTTACAAATTTACATCAGATATGTCGTTACGATGTTAGAACAAAAATTTACTTTATATATACGTATGTAAAAACTTTATGTTTTCATATGTCCTTAGACTCCTTTTTTTTTACACACAGATATTGACTTAGTAAAACGATGTATGGACTTTGATTGTGTCCTAATATTTAGTTGATATGGAGTTAATTTTTTTTTTTAACACACTGTTTTATGGTTTTACAATAACCCCTAAGACGGATCTATTACCCTAAGACCAACTTAAAAAACAAATAGACCAAAAAAAAAATTCAAAAGATGTCATTATGACCTATTATAAACACTTTACATAATCATATCTTTATATCGTTCATAACTTTCCTTAAAGACATCCTCTTTCTGTAAGACATACGGTTGGCTTAATAAACCTCTTCACTTATAATTAAGACAAATGATTGAAGATGTGATTGATGATATCAAATGTTTATTATTGGAGGACTTCGAAAATTTTATCCAAACACCAAACTGATCCCCATCTATCAAAGATTGTACTTATCACATGAACCTTCTGAAAGTCAACTTTTGTCGTACGTCAATTGTTTGAAACTCCGTTGTAAAGGTTTGAAGAGTGTTTTTATAAACGTTTATGGGACTTTCATACATCTTGCGATGTTTTGGCACCAGACGTTCTTTACATGAATGAATATATTAATGAATCCCTTGACATAACTTTCTACTTTAATCATCGGGAAGTTCGTTATAGACAGACTTTTATACAGAAAACAGGGGGATTTTCCGGTTGGTTCACGGTCCCTTTTGTCCTGTCTTTTTACCCATTTTCATTCCTGAGACCTCACTCCGTCACGAACACTCCAATCTAGTTTACGTAACCTTCAACGCCAGACCCAAATACGTTGAACGACCTTTATGGTCACTATGGGAAAAATGTTTTTCTCTCCTCCCTTTTTTAAGTATTCTGGAACTTATAAAAAATACACGTCTTTGTTTCCTGTTAGTAGAACGATTAGTTTTCAATTTTTGGTTTTATGTATAGAAATTCCTGATCTCTTTTCCCGTATCTATCCTCATCGGAATCCTAAAATTTTAACCTCCTTGTTACATCTATTAATACTCCACCGAAGGAAAAACCGTCAATTAAACCTATGTAATTAGTATTAGTTGAGAGAAATTAGTCTTTAACCCTAAAGGACTCCTGAAAAGTAATTAACGTTTGGTCTCGTCATCCGTTTAATAAGAAGTGACATCTAGTCTCATGAGGAACCACCCAATACAAGTATAGGGTGTCTTAATTCAAGTTTATCTTAAAAATGACTTAAAACGATAGCATAATGGTGTATCCGGGGTAATTAAATAATAACCATTATCCTTTGTATACACAGGGATTTGACCGTAGGGGACTTTTCTGTCGATTACTCACTTTCACTCAAAATCTTCCATGTCGACTCTCACACATCCACGCACCAACTTCCCGACTACAAAATAAGTCGTGTCTTCGTCGATTCGGGTCTTGGTATCAGAGGAGGTAAAACACGACAGAAGATTACTGTAATTTAGTCGAAACTAACGAAATATATTAAATTACAAATCGAAAAGATTAAAATGAAAATATCACTTTAACTTCATCCCGACACACGTCAGCAAACCTATGTTGAGGCGTACGGTTGTCGATGTAAAAAAGGCAATTTCTCGTCTGGAAAAACAAATTGAAAACATTCACCAGACTATCGAAGTACACTTTTAAAAGATGGAGAAAACAACCTTAACCTGGTTTTCAGGACTTTGTCGTGTACTTTAACGAGTAGTATTTACCTCTTGAGGGTCTTTCTTTTCAAATTAACATTACATTAATAAACTCAATTACAACCCAAACTACTATATATAATATATATATTTACCTATTAATGGGTGGGAAAACTATAAATGTAAACCATTGAGTACAGGAAATAACACATTCCGTCAAAGTGGTCCCGTCGTCAAAGGTCTTAATGAGGAGTGAAAGTAGAGCTTGAAGAACTTTTTAGGTACACTCTCCATCAGAAGAAGTCCACCCTGAGTCATTGGTGTTGGAGAACGTCCAAGACTTCGACGATTTTGTGTGTTAAAACCGGTTCAAGAAATGGAGAGATCCGGAGAACAAATCTAATTGTTTACCATTAATAACTCCCGTACCGTTTAGCGAGGTCATAAGAACGGATCCATTAGGGGTACCTGTCTCCTCGGACCGTACGACGTCAGGTACACCAGTACTTCTCGACCTGTATTGACTCGTTGATTCTTGGTATGTCCACCGTGATCTACATTTCTTAGGTGAACGGTTACGTCCCTCTATGTTCTCTGTACCCAAGTTCGGGTCCAACCCTCCTAGGAGATCATCCTTTATCGTTGGGTGAGGTCATAAGAACGGACCTTTTAAGGTACCTGTCTCTTCTGACCGTCTGATGTCAGGTACCCCGGTGTTTCTCAGTCTGTACTGACTCTCTGACTCTTTTGCGTTAATAAAACAATAATGACAATAATTTTATCGTCACCGATTGTAAATAACCTATGAACGGTATACAGTGTGTCTTGTGACGTTCTGGAGTAAATTGGTGGTGTTCCAGAGACATGTACCATTCTTAATCAAGGGGTAAAATGACTACTTCCGTGACTGCATATCTCTCCCAATCTTTGTACAGGTTCAAGAGTACTGATCATTTCCTGTCCCGGTCTTTTAATGGATTCCAGATTTATCATTATTTTCTACCACTTTCACTTTCACTCCAACGAGTCAGTACAGGCTGAGAAACGCTGGGGCACCTGCCATCGGATGGTCCGAGAAGACAGGTACCCTAAGAGGTCCGTTCTTATGACCTCACCCAACGGTAAAGGAAGGGGTCCCCTAGAAGGACTGGGTCCCTAGCTTGGGTCCAGAGGGCGTAACGTCCGTCTACGAAATTGGAGACTCGGTGGTCCCTTCGGGATTTTTACCACTTTCCGAGGGAGTTAGGATTTTAAGTCTAATCTTATCCTTAGCAAACGACTTAATATCGAGACTTCTTTCCATTCTGACAGAAATTTTTTATAGTATACTTTTAATACGAATACCTTGTTTGTGTAATGGTTATCAAGATTTTCCATAGGGATGAGATTGTCGAAATATTACTATCGATTTTATCAAATAAAATATTTGGAAAAAAATTTTTTTGATGATAAGTTTTCCTTCAACTGGATATTAAAGAGATATTTTATGGTCCGTCACATTATAGGTCAAGTCAAGTCAAGTAAAGTCAGTGAGTCAACACAGACTGAGAAACGCTGGGGTACTTAGTGTCGTAGGGTGAGTAGGGACAGGTAGTGGTTGAGGACCTCAAGTGAGTTTGAGTACACGTAACTCAACCACTACGGTAGGTCGGTAGAGTAGGAGACAACAGGGGAAGACGAGGACGGGGGTTAGGGAGGGTCGTAGTCTCAGAAAAGGTTACTCAGTCGAGAAGCATACTCCACCGGTTTCATGACCTCAAAGTCAAAATCGTAGTAAGGAAGGTCTCTTTAGGGTCCCGACTAGAGGAAGTCTTACCTGACCAACCTAGAGGAACGGCAGGTTCCCTGAAGAATAATTAAAAGTCAACTGATAAAAATTCAGTGCAAATGAAAATGGTAGACACGGGAAAAATCGACACGTTAACTTTAGAAACTTTTCATTAAAGTAATAAAGGTGTCCGTCTTTGTTACTTTGACATGAGTATGATGAAAGTCCTCTCGTATATGAGATTTTACAAAATCGGTCTCATTGTTTTTAGTTCAGTTAGGATCAATGATAGTCAAATCTTTAGAGAATTTTAAATCTGAGGTAATTTTCGGTTAAGTTCCCAAACTCAAAGACCTATTTAGTCCTGATAGTGAATGATTTGAAATCCCTTATTACTTTACAAAGACATCAAAAGAAGTGTGGTACAAACCCAAGGGGTACGGAAACTTTTTTTCACTTTCAGTAAGTCAGTACAGGTTGAGAAACGTTGGGGTACCTGACATCGGACTGTCTGAGGATACAGGTCCCTTAAGAGGTCCGGTCTTATGACCATACCCATCGACAAGGGAAGAGGTCCCCTAGAAGGGTTGGGTCCTTAACTTGGATCCAGAGGGCGTAACGTCCGTCTAAGAATTGGTTTACTCGGTGATCCCTTCGGGTTCTTCTGACCTCACCCATCGGACAAGGAAAAGGTCGACTGGGTCCTTAGTTTGACCCCACAGGACGTAACGTCCATATAAGAAATGGTTGACTCGTATCGAAACGAGTGTGATTTGAAATTGAACGTTATAAAAGAAGAGGAGTCATTTGAGAGTTTATAGGTAAAAAAATAAGAAATTCTGAGTTAAGACAAAGTGGAAAAAGATCTTGTAGAAGGAGTACGGGGGTGATTTTGTGAGTGTGTGAGTCTTTTTTTTTTTTTTTTACCACGAAAAAAAAAAAAAAAGGAACAACCAGTTGATAAAAGAAAAAATTTGAAATTTGAATCATAAAACACAACCCTATATCGGTTAATTGTTACAACACCATCAAAGTCCCCTTGTCGTTTCCATGAGTCGTTATGTATATGTACATCGGTAAGACAGGAGTTGGGGACAAGTCCGATCGTGTGTTGTGACTCGTCTCAAGGTACATGACATGTTATCCGGCAACAACCAATAGGTAAAATTTATACTGGAAGGGTTTCAGGGATTGATAGGGAAGGGGGAGTCGCTGGTATTCAAGTAAACAATTCTGAGAAAGACAAAACATTCAAGTAAACATAGTAAAGACAAATCTAAGGTGTATATTCCCTACAGTATGCGATAAAGAGGAAGAAACAGACTGAGTGAAATGAGTCATACTGTGTGAGACCCGGGTAGGTGCAACGACGTTTACCGCAATAAAGTAAGACAAATTGCCGACTCATTATAAGGTAACATATATCCAAGGTGTAGAAGAAATAGTTTCGACCACCAGAAAATACCCGAGAGATAACGACATACATGGTGTAATATCATGTTGACAGACGATTGCAGACAAAGAAGGACTGTTCTATCAAATAATAAACAGAGTTCGTCTAAAACATACATCTTTTTCCTGGTGTTTAAGAGTCTCTACTTGTTATTATTGGTACACAGAGTATAAAGACTCAGTGGACCATCAACCAACTAGATTTGACCGAGATGACCGGTCAAGAAGTTCGATACCCAGGTCGACCCGAACAGGACAACGAATTCCGACATACGTATGATGAGGAGTCCACGTCCATGAGTACCGCTGTCTCCCTTTTTATTTACTGAGTTCGGGGTGACTGTTCGTGGAAAACACGATGAGAAGATGACAAAGGTAGTGTGGTCGATTGGAGGAGACCCCGAAGGCGTCACCGAATCTACCATTTCTTAGACGAACGTGACGTCCTCTAGAAGGACCTATCTCGTCTAGGGGACCTCTTCCCTTACCTTTGGGTGAGGTCATGAGAACGGATCTCTTAAGGTACCCGTCTCCTCGGACCGACCGATGTCAGGTATCCCAACATTTCGCAGTCTGTGTTGATTCACTCATTGTGAAGATGAACGTCCGAGGAAAATCGTTTTTGTTCAGTGTACCTGTTCGAGTCTGAGTCCCCCTGTCTCTTTATATGAGGTGGGGATACCGGGTACTGTTCCGATAGTTACGTGTCTTAGTCAAGTTCCCTCACCTTTCAATATAGGTTGTTCGTTTTATGGTACCTTATTTTTTTAGAGACTAAGTAGAAATAAACATATCGGTCACGGACCTTAATATGAATTAGTGTCTCTCATGGGTTCTATACAAACTTCTTATTTACGGAGACTAAATCGTCATAGTCTCACTCAGGGGTATACGTAGGTAAAATACTTCCTATGAGGTTTGGTGTAATTTTCACGGTTTCTAAACTTTTTCTACTACTTGACAAGCAAAATTAAATGACTCTGTATTCTGAAAATTATCGAGGGGGGTTTTCGTGTTTCTATGTTTAAAAGGGTGTCATTTTACGATCCGATTTTTTTAAACTGTTTCCTCGTCTATCGTCATCAGAATCTTTGAGTAAGTAGACACAAACACCACATAACAAAGTGTTTACCGATGTTGTTGAGGAGGAAAGAGTACATGGAAGAACGTTCCACTGACACAGTGAGGACGGTAGTTCCTCGCCTCAGATAAAGGAAAGAGGAACTTAGGTAATGAACAAACTGGTTTTATTATACTACCTTCACTGGGCTACACTAATACTCGGTTATAGAAGTTTCCAGAACTTTAAAGAGTAAGACAACGAAGTCTTAAGCGAAAAGTACATTTCTTTGAATCCGTTCCGTTGATTTTTACTTTCTGACACATTTTTCTCAACTCTGTGAATCACCTCTTCGGGACGACTGTAAGTCGTGATTCCAGGGTTTTTACAACCACTCCGACGGAACTTAGGAAGTAAGGGTCAACCGGTGGAGTCAGTTGTGACCCACTCTACTTTATTCGGTAAGGGTGACTCGAGACGGACTTTAAAGACTAGGTGTCCAAGTACTCATTATTTTACTAGGAACAAAATTTAGTGATGCAAAAGTCCCAAATATCGTCCGTTATCTATAGATTCTCACAAATTTTGACGAGAACTCTCTTCTCTTTTAACTATGACGTTTGAGACTTTATTTGGTTGACCTTAACAAAATGTTTATTGACAATGTTTTAACAAAGTAGACTTCATTTCATGTAAAACACAATCGTATATTTCTTTTATTCGTGTCTTAACAAGTCTTTCTTTCTTCCGTCTGGAGGGTGATGAAGAACAGATTTGCACTTACATACCCATATTTATAATAAGTTAAATTGAAACAATCTTTTTAGTCGTTCGACAGTGTCGTAAAATTTGTAATTGTTCACACTATGTTTACTATATGAACTGATATAATGTTAAAATTTACAGAGATAAAAATAGATTTATTAGAAACATGGTAATTTTTTATAGAGGTCAAAGATATTTGTGAATTTTTAATTTGTGAATTGGAGTACATTTTTATCATTAGGTATTCATTCTATAATCTTTATGAGTTAAGGATCGTTTTTAAGTTGACCGATAAAAACCTTTTCCAGGTGAATATTTGTTTTATTTGACTAGAATACTTTCCACACTAAAGTTCAATTCCTCGCCATTGAAGAAAAAAAGGTAGACTCACTCTACTTTTACGTGAGTACACCTACGGTTTGAAGAAATTTCGAACACATTACTTACATTTTCATTTGTGTAAAGTTCAAACTTAAGTTAAGGTTGACTTATATAATGTCCCGTTCATACAGTGTAGGTTATAACTCCCTTTGTACTTCGAAGAATCCTTCATATTTGTAAAGATGAAATCGTTCAGATTAGACTAAGTAGTAGTAACCACTCATGGTTCTTTTTTTTTTTTCGTTATCAAACCTTTCTAAAGTTTCTAGTAATTTTCACTGTCTTTTTCACGATCACGGTAATTATTCACGATAATTAAAAAATAAAACTGATATCCTAATTGTTGTCCTCTAGTAAAACTAATTCCAATGTGGGTAAAGTGTAATATAAAGGATTACGAAATAACAATAATCGAAGACCGTTGTATGATTTCTCTTAGAGAGAGTTAACCCTAGGGAGAAAGACTCCTTTTTACTGTGACAAATACTACTGATATCTGCTCCACTACCTTCGGTATCTCCCTTCTCCGTCTTTTTTCTCAAGAACGTACAAGTCTTAAGAATACTGAGACACTATCAGGGGATGTGGACGAAAAACGTCATGTACAAAATAAAACCGAAAAGGGAAACTTGTGATATCTGTTAAGTTTCAAAACGAGTCTATCTAGGTGAGTAGAAACCTATAATACGTAATCGAAGGGATAGGTGATGAATAAAGGGACGTCCGGTGTCAACGTCGTACAATAAACTTACCACGTAGTGACGTAGGAGTTTGGTAACAAGGTCTAGTCGTAAGACCTTCGAATACCGATAAATACGGACTGGGAAAGGGTCCAGGTAAAGTCAGTTCTTACTGTACTCAACACGGTATTCGAACGTAAGTTCTAGGACAGAGTAAAGACTCGATTATTCTAATCTGGTCGAACTTGTCCGACGAATGAGAGAGCTCCGGAGAACAGAGAATAGTTGAGACTTTCAACAGGAGAAACGACACAGACCAAGAGGTGTGAAGACCTGTGCACTACCTAGGATGAAGGAAGGGGCAATTATAGTTTGCACCGGTCGACTGACCAAACCCGGATATTTTATATTCATCTTCACCGTACATCGTGAAACCTCGTCTTTAAAATTCACAGTCACTCGTTCAACGGTACAAAGGAAAGATTACACCGCTAATACTTTCATATATAACTTTACTTCGGAGATAGACGGACATAGAGATTCACTAATCTTACTCGTCTCGAGGACCAGTTATTCCTACCTGTACGTGGTAAATAATAAAATTCGGTGACTCTAAACTCTCAACAAACGTCACGTCGTAGTAGATCAGAAACCACAGAACGAGTTTGTCGAAAGTGTTACAAATAATCCTTTGTAAAAGTGTTTTCACAGAAGACTAGAATATTCTACAGAGTTTACAAGTTGTGTGGAGAGGGTTCATGTCACGTCGTTTCGTCCACCGTATATTTTTTTGTGTGAGTAACCCCGTCCCTATTTCTCCCGCGGGACACTCGTTCCTCTTCTTTTAGTGAAACTAGTTATATTTTATCGGTCTTAAGATCGTTAGAGTCTCCTCTTTCGTCAGTAGACATTGTTAAGTATTTTCATTATTTCCAACAGAACACTCATTCAGGTGATCGTCTCCGATTCTTGGCCTCAGGTTCATAGATTGACACCAATCTATGATATAGTATCATGTCTTCCCTTATTTTGTTCTGCTGAAAACTTCGGTCTTCACTTAGTTTTCTTATTTTTCTTGTCCAAAAGATTTCTCTGGTTGTAGTCTAAAATCTTTTGTTACAAGTGTAGAGAATTATTTAACCTTTAAAATAGTCTTAGGATTTCATATAATTAATATCAACAATAAATACTAGTCTGAAGTAAGACAGTGGATTACATTCTAGAGAACGGTGGAAATTTATCAGTGTTTAATTTCTTTGGGACATCAATGACATGTACGATAGTCTGTGGATGGAACTTACCCTACACATATGAAAGATCACTAATTCAGTTCCAATGCTACGGGTCTCATTCGTTTAATGCTTTTCGTCGTGGTCCATGTAAGTTAACGAGATGGGTAAAGATCGACACACCATGTGACCTGGGTAAAGACAGACACACTATAAGTGTCCCAAGGTGTAGGAACTTAAGTTATTTAACACCTGGTTTTTATAAGTCTTTTATTTAAAGGTCTTTCGAGGTTTTACGTTTTAAACGTAAAAGGTAACGGTACGTTTCCTTTGATAAATGTGTCGTAAATGTAACATAAATGTTGATAAATGTATAGTAAATGTAGCATAATATTCATTGGACCTACATTAAATTTCATATATCCTCCTACACGTATCCAATATACGATTATGACGTGAACTCGTGGGAGTCTAAAACCATGGTGTCTCCAGGATGTTGGTTAGGGAACTTTCGTGAGTCCAGACTGACATATAAAGTGTTTCGCCTCAGAGATTTTGTGAATTGTTTCATCTTACTTTAGATCTAGAGTGGTTACTTGATAAGGACTTCGATTTCTATAATCCTTAGAATAGAGTGTCTATCCATATATATTTATATACAAATAAATAAACAAATATTAACAAAATTAAACCAGATAACAGATTGTCGATGACCAATGATACAGGACGACAAAGGATCGGAGTTTTGGATATGAGTGAACTTTACAATCAGAATATTAAAATTTTTCGTCACCATAGAATACTGTGTCTTATTAAAGTCAGTTCAGATGAATTCTTTATTTAAACGTTAAGACAAAACGCCTCAGAAAATTTAGTTCCAGATGATCATAGACAGATCTTCCACCAGTAATAAGGAAAAGTGAGTTTTATTAACGATAGTAAATGACTCATACAATGGTACAGATACAAGTTTACCGATTTTTTGTTATTCCGAGACTATACATTCCTGAAAAATTGTTGTTTTTGACAGAAGAAAAGGAATATTATGTGACATAGATAAACTAACAATTAATTTTTAACGGAATATTTACTAATAAAGAGTATAAGGGAGGAATACGAATCGATTAAGAGTGACACGTCATCTGACACAAAAAGACAGGAACCGACATCCGAAAAAATGAACATTGAAAGAAAGTAAAAACCAAGTCAGTTGTTATTGAAAAATTTATAGATGAATATATTAGAGTTCTACCAGTGACCAGAGTTACTAAAATCTTAGACCACCCTTATTTTCTGTGATAGATCATTTCTCTTTTACGTCCGAAGGAAGTGATAAAGGACTCACACACACTAAAAATCTCTGGAGATGAAAACAAAAGTATTTTGGTACTCTGGTCACCTCAGAAACTTTCAATCCCTTGGTCCACCTCCCTAAGTGGTGATGACCCACTCAAAGGTCCTAAGATCCTAAGGGTATATGTTACTTCTTCAACATCGTCTCTCTCATATTCGTCTCTCATCTACACTTCAAGGTGAACATCCACTTTGAGATGTGTAAACTGAGGATTATGTCTTGACTTATATTTACAGAAAAGGTAAACATTTCCCCTCTCGTGACCCTCAAAAAAATTACACCGAAAGGTGTCGATTTTTCTTTTGTTAAAAATTTTTTAGTACGTTCTCTTTTCATTACAAAGTTTGTCCTAATTTTACTCAATACAGATACTCCCATCACTGATTATTTAAAATGTGGAGTTACTTTGTACATTAGAGAGTAAAAATATACACACAGATCATATACTAAAAGTTCCAAGAGTCTTGTGTAGAAGTTATTAGAGACTTCAGAAAAACTTCAGAAAAAAGAAATCGACTACTTTCTTCACCTCTGTCTCTTTTACTCACGCACTTCAAGTTCCCAATGTCTTACTTCGTACGAGATAGTTCACAGAGATATTACTGTCTACCCTGACCCGTCGTTACTTTAGAGTAACTAACAGGGACAAATTTGGTATAAACATTGTCCTGACCAAAATTCAAAGGACAAATATCCTCTGTAACTTTTACCACTAATCATATCCTTTTTTTGTTGTTGTTGTTGTTAGTCCTGCCCCTCTTCAGGTTTCTGATACAGGTACCACCTTATCGACTACTTGACTTATAGTAAGTATAAATCTCTTTGACTTACTTCGGAAAGTCCGTCTTACCTGTCCTTTTGAAGTAGACATAAAAAGGTCGAATCAGACATAAAGTTGTACATCTTTTATGTTTCTCTGTTTCTAGACTTATTTTTGCACTTTTGTCTTGACAAATTGTTACTCTTTTTGAAGGATAATCCGTCACTTGAAGTGGAATGAATTGTATTATATAAAATATTTCACAGGTCGATTCACCGGGAAGTGAATCCTATATTTTATGAATCCCATAAAATAATATAAGACAAAAAAAAAATTAACCCCCTTTAACAAAACATTACAACACAACCAAAGACGGTGAGTCGTTACATTTAGTCGGTATTCATATGTATACAAGGGAGGGATAACTTGAAAGGAGAGTGGGGGATGGGGTAGGGTGAGGAGATCAACAGTGTCTCGTGACTTAAACTCGAGGGACGTAGTATGTCGTTTAAAGGTGCCCGATAGATTAAAATGTGCACCATTACACATACAAAGTTACGATGAGAGAGTTAAACCGGGTGGGAGAGGAAGGGGTTGACACAGGTGTTTAATCAGGAGATGCAGACGTAGACAAACCTGGTACATTTATCCAAGTAGTTCCTGAAGGGATATGGAGTCTACCATTTCTTTGACGGACGTTACGTCCTCTGGACCCAAACTAGGGACCCAACCCTTCTAGGAGACATCTTCCCTTACCGTTAAGGATGGTCATAAAAAGGGACCTTTTAGGGTTCCTCTCTCCTCGGACCACCCGGTGTCAGACACCCCAACGTTTCTCAGTCTGTGCTGACTCGTCGATTATGATTGATTTATCCAAGTAGTCATGGTAAAAAGATCTAAGGTATATATACACAATTACATGTTATAAACAAAAAGAGAACGACTGAATGAAGTGAGATATTGTCCTCGATCCAGGTAGGTGGAACGATGGTGACTGAGTTTAAGTAAGGAAAAATACTGACTCATTATAAGGTAACATATTTACAGGATGTCGAAGAAATAGGTGGGTAGAAAGTTACCTGTTAATCCAACGAAGGTACAGGAACGATAACATTTATTACGACTTCTTGTAACTCCGTGTACACAGAAAAACTTGATACCAAAAGAGTCCCATATACGAGTCGTCACCCTAACGACCCAGTATACCATAAAATAAGGGTCCAAAAATTCTTGACAGGTATGTCAAGAGGTATCACCGAAATAGTTATATGTAACGGTGGTTGACACATTCTCCTAAGAGAAAAAGGGTGTAGCAGATATCGTAAATGACAAACATTTAAAAAACTACTACCGGTAAGACGGGTCACACTCTACTAAGGAGTAACATCGAAACTAAAAGTAAAGAGATTGGTGTCCTTTACAACTTGTAAAAAAGGTACACAAATAACCGGTAGAAATACAGAAGAAACCTCTTCACAGACAAATCCAGAAGATGGGTAAAAAACTAACCCAACAAACAAAAACATTATAACTCGACGTACTTGAGAAACATATAAAACCTCTAATTAGGAAACAGTCAACGAAATAAACGTTAATAAAGGAGGGTAAAACTTCTAAAAGAAAAGTAGAACAAATACCAAAGGAAACGATACGTTTTCGAAAATGCAAATGGACCTTTATTTCGATGGATTCCTCTGTTTTCTAGACGTATGTCTTTTGATTTCCTGTGAGTACTTTCTTTCATTTACACTGTGTCTGTCCATCTCTTTACATAGTACAAGAACCTAACCTTCTTCGTTGTAACACGTTTACTGATATAATGTTTTGTGTTAGATGTCTAAGTTACCTTAGGGACGTTTTAATGGTTACTGTGAAAAGTGTCTTGATCTTGTTTTTTGAAGTGTTAAACATACCTTTGTCTTTTCTAGGGTTTATCGGTTTCGTTAGAACTCTTTCTTTTTACCTCGATCTCCTTAGTTTGAAGAACTGAAGTCTGATATGATGTTACGATACCAGTAGTTCTGTCGTATCATGACCGTGTCTTTGTCTTTATATCTGGTTTCCTTGTTCGATCTTTCGGGTCTCTAATTAGGTGTGTAGATACCCATGGAATAGAAATTAATTCGTCCTTTCTTATGTGTTACCTCTTTTCTGTTATTCACCCTTTTGACCTATCGATACATATTTTCTTACTTTAATCTTGTGAAGTATTGTAGTATATGTTTTTATTTGAATTTTACCTAATTTCTGGATTTACATTCTGGTCTTTGAAATTTTGAGAACCTACTTTGAGACAAGTATCTGTCTTGTAAGAAACTGTATTTAACGTCGTTGTAGTAGATACTGGGTGGAGGATCTCATTACCGTTGTTTTTGTTTTTATTCGTTTACCTCTGATTAATTTAAGTAATTGAAAATTTTGTAAAATAACGTGTGTCTGTCCCCTGATACGAACAGATAACGTACTTCTGTTTCTTGATCCGTCCTCTTCTCCTACTCTACCAACCTACCGTAGTGGTTGAGTTCAAGGTCGTTCGAGGTCCTCTACCACTTCCTGTGAAACTGTAGTTTTAATAATAATATAGATATGTCTTTAGACAACGTAAAGACATACGATTGTTATTAGTATTCCTCTTTAATTCCTTTATTAGGGTAAATGGTAACGTAGTTTTTCTTAATTTTATGGATCCTTTTATTTGGATGTATTCCTTCGTTTTCTAGACATAAGACTTTTGACATTCTGTGACTACTTTTTTTAATTCGTTGTGTTTGTCTACCTACCTTTCTATGTGGCACAAGAACCTAACTTTCTTAATTATCACAATTTTATTGGTATGATGGGTTCCATTAGATGTCTAACACACGTTAGTGATAGTTTAATGGTCACCTCACCTCATAAAGTGTCTTGATTTTGTTTATTAAAAATTTAAACTTACCTTTGTCTTTTTTTGGGTTTCTCTTTTTATTAAGACTCTTTCCTGTCTTGACCTCTTTAGTACAAGGAACTGAAGTTTGATATGGTGTTTAGATATCGTTATTTTTGTCATACCTGACCGTGTTTTTTATTGTGTATCTAGTTGTCTTGTCTTATTTCTCGGGTCTTTATTCGTGTATGTGAATACCAGTTAATTAGATACTGTTTCCTTCGTTCTTATATGTTACCCCTTTTTTTGTCAGAGGATCTGTTCACCCCGACTCTTTAACTTGTTGGTGTACCTCTTTTGTAATGTTGTAAGACATTGTACCATATGTTTTTTTAGAGTTTTACCTAGTTACGTTAAGAGTAGTTTTACAGTTGACGGAAAAAACTTTTTAAACCTTCTGTTAGAATTTAAGGGTACCTACATTCCTTGGTTCTTATCGGTTTCGTTAGAGATTTTCCTTCCTTTTTCCTCATGAGTGTGATTATGTCACCGTATTTCTCTCTGTATAGTTAGTTACCTTATCTTAACACTTAGGTCTTTGTATGGTAAGGTGAATACCAGTTGATTGAAAGTGTCGGTTTCTACCTCTTCGAGATATGTCAGTTGTTTTTGTTCTGGTCCTCGACTGACACCGAGTCTAGTACTTAAGGAATAAAGGTTTAAGTCTGTGATTAACTTCTTTCATCCCTTTTGGCGATCTGGTAAGTCCATACTGGATTTAGTTTAGGGAATACTAATATGTCACCTTCTCTCTTTATCTAAATTCCCGGATCTAGACTAACTATCTCACGGACTACTTGATACGTTACTCCAAGCACTGTAATATGTCCTCTGTCCCTAGTTCTGGTAGGGGTACCTTTTCTTTCCGTTTTTTCGTTTTACCGACAGACCCCTCCAGAATGTTTATCGACACTTTTCTCCTCTTCACTTTTCGTTTCCTCTTTTCCTTTCTATATTCGTAGACTTACGTCTCAAGGTTTCTTATCGTTCTTCTCTATTCTTTCGGAAGAATTCACTAGTTACGTTTCTTTATCACCTCTTGTTGTCTTACCCTTTCTGATCTCTAGAGAAGTTGTTTTAATCTCTATGGTTCCCTTGTAAAGTACGTTTTTACCCGAGCTATTTCCTGTCTTTACCATACCTGGATTGTCTTCGTCTTCTATAATTCTTCTCCACCGTTCTTATGTGTCTTCTTGACATGTTTTTTCTAGAAGTGTTGGTCCTATTAGTGCTACCACACTAGTGCGTAGATCTCGGTCTGTAGAACCTTACACTTCAGTTCACCCGAAATCTTTCGTAGAGATACTTGTTTCGATCACCTCCACTACCTTAAGGTCACCTCGACAAAGTTTGGGACTTTCTACTACGACACTTTCACGACATGAGTTATCCGGTCGTTTAAACCTTTTGAGTCGTCACCGGTGTCCTGATCTTTTCCAGTCAAAAGTAAGGTTAGGGTTTCTTTCCGTTACGGTTTCTTTCGAGTTTGATGGTGTGTTAACGTGAGTAGAGTGCACGATCATTACATTACGAGTTTTAAGAGGTTCGGTCCGAAGTCGTTATGTACTTAGCACTTGAAGGTCTACAAGTTCGACCAAAATCTTTTACGTCTCCTTGGTCTCTAGTTTAACGGTTGTAGACGACCTAGTACCTTTTTGGTTCTCTCAAGGTCTTTTTGTAGATAAAGACGAAATAACGGATACGGTTTCGGAAACTGACACACCTAGTACACCTAGTGTTATTTGACCTTTTAAGACTTTCTCTACCCTTATAGTCTGTGGACTGGACGGAGAACTCTTTAGACATACGTCCAGTCCTTCGTTGTCAATCTTGACCTGTACCTTGTTGTCTGACCAAGGTTTATCCTTTTCCTCATGCAGCTCCGACATATAACAGTGGGACGAATAAATTGAATACACGTCTCATGTAGTACTCTTTGCGACCAGACCTACTTCGTGTTCGACCTTAGTTCTAACGACCCTCTTTATAGTTATTGGAGTCTATACGTCTACTGTGGTGGGAATACCGTCTTTCACTTCTCCTTGAGTTGTCGGAGAACTACTTTCACTTTCTCCTCTCACTCTTTCAACCGAATTTCGAGTTGTAAGTCTTTTACTTCTAGTACCGTAGACCAGGGTAGTGAAGTACCCTTTATCTTCCCCTTTGTCACCTTTGTCACCGACTGAAATAAAAAGACCCGAGCTTTTAGTAACGTCGGTACTTTAATTTTCTACGAATGAGGAACCTTCTTTTCAATATTGGTTGGATCTATCATACAAGTTTTCGTCTCTGTAATGAAACGGCTGATTCCAGGTAGATCAGTTCCGATACCAAAAAGGTCACCAGTACACACCTACACTCTCAACCTGACACTTCTTCCGACTCGCGACTTCTTAACTACTAAGATTTGACACCACAACCTCTTCTGAGAACTCTCAGGGAACCTAACGTTCCTCTAGGTTAGTCAGGTAAGACTTCCCCTAGTCGGGACCCTAAAGAAACCTTCCTTACTACGATTTCAACTATGAGGTCATGAGACCGGTGAAGTACGCTTCTCAACTGAGTAACCTTTTCTGAGACTACGACCCTCCCTAACCTCCGTCTTCCTCTTCCCCTACTGTCTCCTACTCTACCGACCTACCGTAGTGACTGAGCTACCCACACTTAGACTCACTTGAGGCCCTCAACCACTACCTGTCCCTCCGGACCGCACGACGCTAAGTACCCCAGCGTTTCTCAGTCTGTGCTAACTCACTGACTTGACTTGACTTGAAAGTGTTCCCACGGTGTCATTAAGTCACGTTTTTTCTTTTTTTTTTTTTGGAACGACCTGATTAAATTATAGATGTACGTATTTTTAATTCAAACTGGGGATCGAGTATAATAAATATCTGTAACTAAGTTTTATTCGGTACCTTAATTTACATTCTTGACTTTCATCTTTTGGGAATCTTCATTTGTATCTTTATTTAGACATTGGAACCTAATCCGGTACTAAAGGATGTATTCTGAAGTTTTTGGGTTCGTTGTTATTTATCTATCTGACGTGAAGTAGTGTTATTTTGAAGGAACGATGTTTCCAGTGGTGATTTTACCATCTTTTTCGGTGTCTTACTCTCATTATAAATCTTTGGTATATAAAGGATTCCCTACACAAAAGTCTTATAAATTTCTTAAGAATATTGAGTCGTCGTTTTTTTGTTGTATTAAATTTTTATCTACTTCTTAAAGTTTTTTATAAAGAGTTGGATGTCTACTGGTTATTCGTGTACTTTTCTATAAGTTGTAGTAATTAGTATTCTCTTTACGTTTACTTTCGGTGTCACTATATAGGTACATGTGATCCTATTAATATTATTTTTCCCGTCTGTCATTGTTCCCAATCACCCCTAAACCTTATTAATCTTAGAAGTATCCCACGACCATCTTTAAATTTCAATACGTTGGTGAAACTTTTTATCAATTCTTTGAGAAGTTTTTTCACCACGTATTTCAATGGTGAACTGGGTCGTTAAGGTGAGGATTCATATATTGGTTCTCTGAACTTTTGTATGTAGATGTACTTTTACACGGGTTTTTACAGTTTCTTCGTAATAAGTATTATTGGTTTTTCATGTTTGTCAGATTTAAAGGTAGTTAACTATGTACCTATTTACTTTTACATAGTACAGGCGTGTTACCTTACCATAAGTCGTTGTGTTTCCTTAGTTTATGACTACACCTGGTAGAACTTTTGAAATACGATTCCTTTTATTCAGTTTGTGTCTTCCGGTACATAACATACTAAGGTAAATATACTTTACGTGTCTCATCCATTTAGGTATATCTATCTTCCGTCTAACCACTAAGCGTTCCCGACTTCCCTGAGTCTTACCATTTCTTAGGTGTCCGTTACGCCATCTGGACCTAAACTAGAGACCCAACCCTTCTAGGCGACCTCCTCCCGTACCGTTGGGTGAGGTTATAAGAACGGACCTCTTAGGGTACCTCTCTCCGCAGACCGTCCGATAGGTACGTCAGTGTTTCTCAGCTTATACTGACTCACTAATTCTAACATGTCCCTGACGTCCTACTCTCTCTTGTCTCCTTTATCGATAACTCATACCCGAAAAGGAGAAAAGGTCATAAGAACGGACCTTTTAGGGTACCTACCTCCTTGGACCATCCGATGTCAGGTACCCCAGCGTTTCTCAGCCTGTGCTGAGTCGCTGAAGTGAGAGGAGAAATCCCACTACGTTTATAAGATTTTAATCACTGCTAACAACGTGTTGAGATATTTTAATTAAATTTGAAATTTTCTTACTTAAAATAAACACTTAATATAGAGATTGTCAAGTCAAGTCAAGTCAACGAGTTTACACAGGTTGAGACGCTGGGGTATTTAGCGTCGTGTGGTCCGGAGGGACAGGTAGTGGTTGAGACCCTCAAGTGAATTTGAGTACAGGTAACTCAGTCACTACGGTAGGTCAGTAGAGTAGAAGACAGCAGGGGAAGAGGAGGACGGGGGTTAGGGAGGGTCGTAGTCCCAGAAAAGGTTCCTCAGTTGAGAAGGGTACTTCACCGGTTTCATGACCTCAAAGTCGAAATCGTAGTAAGGAAGGTTTCTTTAGGGTCCCGACTAGGGGAAGTCTTACCTGACCAACCTAGAGGAACGTCAGCTTCCCTGAGAGTTCTCAGAAGAGGTTGTGGTGTCAAGTTTTCGTAGTTAAGAAGTCGTGAGTCGAAAGAAGTGTCAGGTTGAGAGTATAGGTTTGTACTGATGACCTTTTTGGTATCGGAACCGATCTGCCTGGAATCAGCCGTTTCATTACGGAGATGAGAGGTTATACGATAGATCCAACCAATATTGAAAGGAAGGTTCCTCCTTCGTAGAAAATTAAAGTACCGACGTCAGTGGTAGACGTCACTAAAAGCTCGGGTCTTTTTATTTCAGTCGGTGATAAAGGTAACAAAGGGGTAGATAAAGGGTACTTCACTACCCTGGTCTACGGTACCATAAGTAAAAGACTTACAACTCGAAATTCGGTTGAAAGAGTGAGAGGAGAAAGTGAAAGTAGTTCTCCGAAAAATCAAGGAGAAGTGAAAGACGGTATTCCCACCACAGTAGACGTATAGACTCCAATAACTATAAAGAGGGTCGTTAGAACTAAGGTCGAACACGAAGAAGGTCTGGTCGCAAAGAGTACTACAAGAGACGTATATTCAATTTATTCGTCCCACTGTTATATGTCGGAGCTGCATGAGGAAAAGGATAAACTTTGGTCAGACAACAAGGTATAGGTCAAGATTGACAACGAAGGACTGGACGTATATCCAAAGAGTTCTCCGTCCAGTCCACCAGACCATAAGGGTAGAGAAAGTCTTAAAAGGGGTCAAACAACACCAGGTGTGTCAGTTTCCGAAACCGTATCAGTTAGTTCGTCTTTATCTACAAAAGGACCTTGAGAGAACCAAAAAGGTACTAGGTCGTCTACAACCGTTAAACTAGAGACCAAGGAGACGGAAAAGATTTTGGTCGAACTTGTAGACTTTCAAGTACCAAGTGTATAACGACTTCGGACCGAACCTCTTAAAACTCGTAATGAAATGGTCGNGTCTTAAAAGGGCAAACAACACCAGGTGTGTCAGTTTCCGAAACCGTATCAGTTATTTCGTCTTTATCTACAAAAGGACCTTGAGAGCCAAAAAGGTACTAGGTCGTCTACAACCGTTAAACTAGAGACCAAGGAGACGGAAAAGATTTTGGTCGAACTTGTAGACTTTCAAGTACCAAGTGTATAACGACTTCGGACCGAACCTCTTAAAACTCGTAATGAAATGGTCGTACACTCTACTCACGTTAACACGTCATCAAACTCGTAATAAACCGTGACGGAAAGAAACCCTAATCTTACTTTTGACTAGAAAAGGTCAGGACACCGGTGACGACTCAAAAGGTTTAAACGACCGTATAACTCACGTCGTGAAAATGTCGTAGTAGAAAGTCCTAAACTTTATCGAGGTGACCTTAAGGTAGTGAAGGTGATCGAAACAAGCATCACTACGAAAGATTCCGGGTGAACTAAAATGTAAGGTCCTACAGACCGAGATCCACTCACTAGTGTGGTAGCACTAATAGAACTAACACTTCTAGAACAAACATGTCAAGAAGACACATAAGAACGGTGGAGAAGAATTATAGAAGACGAAGACAATCCAGGTATGGTAAAGTTTATCTCGTAACATTCTTATACAAATTATTTATTTCTGTCATTTTTTATTCACGGGATTCAATAATCTATTTCCTGTTTATTGAGTCTTTATGTCATACGAATAAGAATCGGATGTAATTATTGGTAAGATAACACGTATCGGTAATGATTCATCATTTAACTTTTTCTAGTACTTTTTCTACACGAGGTAGGGATTCAAAGAATATAAAATATTAAATCACATTCCTCTGAGACATCCAAATAGGAAATAGTATATCTTGTTAAACACATACTTCTTCTTGTCTGACGTCCCTGAAATTACACTTTAACGCCCCCCACCCTCCCCTTCTCGATTGAGAGGCTTATGAGTCGGACTCCTACTACTGACGTCACACGTATTCGTTCGTCAAGAGTCGAATTTTATATATGTATCTATAAGGGAGGTCACACGTTCTAACAAGAACTAACTGGGTCAGGAGACAGGGACGGAATGAGTGGTTTTGGGGTGGAAAGTTATGAGACATACAATCGTCGGAATCGTTTGTTTTAGAGGTAGTAGATTGGGAAGATGTAGGACGGAGTATTTTCATAGAGGTTCTAAGATTTCCCTGACTAACACAGGGTATTAGTTCAGTTAGTTGTCCAGTTCTTCATCTTTGCTCACTCAAAAGATTAGTTGCAAAGGGTCTACAATTTAAACATTCCGTGTCTAAAGATGTTAAGATGTCTTGTCTTTTGTGTCTATCCTTACTATCACCATTTATCCCTCTAGTAAGTTTCTACGTTTCCGGAAACGGTCTATAAATAATGTATAAATAAGATGGGTCCTACGGCTTCTTCGTGTCCACAGGAATATTTATTTCGTTTGGACGTTTGTAAGTGAAAGTCTCGAACCTCTCAAGAATATTTAGTAGATCTAGTTGGGGGAATAAAATACTGCATCTTATGACGTCTCAACTCTTCTTTTGTCTATACTAATCAAGTGTGTCCCTTGACGTCTACACCTTGAAGAACTAAATACCTGGTCAGCAGAGAACTGTCTAAATCAAAGTGAAGAAGTCTCGTTGTCGTTTAACAAACTTTTTCAATAGGGTAGAGAAAATTGTTTCGTTTCACACTCGGGAAATACATTTCAGGTGTACTTTTTCAAATTTAATGAGGAGAACCCGGGAATTTAACGAGTCTCTGTTGGCATCGTGGTGTTTTTAGATAAAAGATCAATCAGAGTCTAATAGGAAATTACATTATGCTACTCCTAGTACAGTAGACCAGGGTAGTGAAGTACCCTTTATCTACCCTTTCGTCTCCTTTGTCACAGTCTGAAATAAAACCCCCCGAGGTTTTAGTGACGTCTACCACTAACGTCGGTACTTTAAGTTTCTGCGAACGAGGAACCTTCTTTTCAATACTGGTTGGATCTATCGTATAACTTTTCGTCTCTGTAATGAAACGGTTGTTTCCAGGTAGACCAGTTCCGATATCAAAAAGGTCACCGGTACACACCTACACTCTCAACCTAACACTTCTTTCGACCCGTGGTTTCTTGACCACGAAAACGTGACGCCACAACCTCTTCTGAGAACTCTCAGGGAACCTGACGTTCCTCTAGGTTGGTCAGGTAAGACTTCCTCTAGTCGGGACCCTAAAGAAACCTCCCTTACTACGACTTCGATTTTGAGGTCATGAAACCGGTGGAGTACACTTCTCAACTGAGTAACCTTTTCTGGGACTACGACCCTCCCTAACCCCCGCCCTCCTCTTCCCCTGCTATCTCCTTCTCTACCGACCTACCGACCTACCTGTACTCAAACTCACTTGAGACCCTAAACCACTACTTGTCCCTCCGAACCGTACGACACTAAGTACCCCAGCGTCTCTCTCAGTCTGTGTTGACTCGCTGACTTCACTTGACTTGACTTGACTTGACTACCTCCGTCCAATTGACAGAGTTTCTAAACTGAAAGATCTCTCATAGTGTCTCACTTCATTCAGTTTCTCTTTTTGTTTATAACCTACAATTATGTATATACACCTTAGATCTTTTTACCATGGTTACTTAGATAAACGTCTCGTCCTCATCTCCGAGTCTCTTGTCTGGACACCCGTGTCACTCCCCTTTCCGTCCCACCCTGTTCAACTCTCTCTTCGTGACTTTGTATATATAATGGTATACATTTTGTCTATCGGTCATCCTTCAACGACATATTGGGTTCCTCGAGTTGTGTCACGAAACACTGTTTGATCTCCTCAGTCTACCCCATCCTATACTCTTTCTCCAAATTCTTCCTTCCCTGTCTTCAACAAACATATAAAAACTCTAAGCAACAAACAGTCAACGAAGCAAACGATAATAAAAGAGGGTAAGTCTTCCGACAGAAAAGTGGAACGAATATAAAAGGAAACAACACGTCTTCGAAAATTAAAATTAATCTAGGGTAAACAAATAAAAACGAAAATAAAGGTCTTAAGACCCTCCACCTAGTATCTCCTAGGACGACACTAAATACAGCCTCTCACAAAACGGATACAAGAGGAGATCCTCAAAATATCAAAGACCAGAATGTAAATCTAGAAATTAGGTAAAACTCAAATAAAA
>SJYO01020080.1:14728830-14816826 GCA_006410555.1 Capra ibex | reverse complement strand
TTTTTTTTTTTTTTTCTGTGTCCCTGGTTTCGAGACTGCCTCGTTTCCACAAAGTTAGTTGTACCACACCCGTATATATGACATCAATAGGAGTCGTTTCTATTTCTAATTTTAAGGTCTGAATCTTTTGTATCCACTAGGTATAATTTCTCTCTCTCTCAACATTTGTTAGTGAAAATGGTATGTCAAGTATTCTTCCTTCTCCCATGAATAGTGACATAATTTTTTGATTACTTCCTTTACGGACCTAGGGAGTCGGGGTCCTCTCCGAACGGAGAGGAGAATTAAAGACTTATAAGTCCTTAAGTATTCCTTGTCTCCTAAGGACTGTCTAGGCCCTGTCGTGTGTTCTTCGGAGGACAATTTACGAAGGACTGTGATAGAGATTCTCAAGAGACGGAGAGTACAAGTAACGTCGCAATGGATGTCATCGGTTCTATACCTTCCTCGAAGGGACCACCGAGTCACTATTTGTTAGGTGGAGGGTTCGTCCTCTTCACTTAACCTAGAATTCAACCCTTTTATGAGATCTCTTCCTTTACCGTTCGGTGAGGTCATAAGAATGGACCCTTTAGGGTACCTGTCTCCTCGGACCGTCCGACGTCAGGTACTCCAGCCTCTGTTGAATCACTGATTTGTCGTCGTTCTATGTCTTCGTTACGTTCGTAGGTGGTTATATACTTATTTCTTTTCCACTATATAAATATGTTACATATAACATATTAAATACGTTATTTTATATGTTAACTAATAAGACGTAATCTTGTCTCCCTTTAGGATGGTAAACACTGTTGTACCTCCTTTGAATTCCTGTAATACGCTTCACTTTATTCGGTCTGTCTCCTTCTGTTTATGACGGACTCGAGTGGGTATACATCTTAGATTTTATCAGTTTGACCATCTACGTCTCTTGTCTTACCACCAATGGTCACCTATACCAAAACTCCTTTACCTCTCTATAACCAGTTCCCGTGTTTGAAAGTCGATATTCTACTTATTAAAGACCTCTGGATTACGTGTCGTACCTCTGATGCCAATCATTATTGCGAAACATATAAATTTCAAATGACGCCAAGTGTCTTTTTTTTCAAAATACCCACGATGTACTCTACTACCTATTCAATTAAAGGAACTACTACCTTTAGTAAAGTGTCACATAAACATACGGTTTCATAATTTACATATGTTAAACATAGACAGTTATTATAGAGTTATACCGACTTTTTTAATGGTCCGTACCTTTTTTTTTTTTTTCTTTCTTTTATACTGAGTATCACTCTGTTACCTAGTAAGTTTTATTACTGAGACTGGGTATTGACTATGTCTACTACCTTAATCGTCTGTTAATGTAATTTTTACTGTACTTTTGATATAAGATATACACTCTTTTCAATTTCTGTTTCTATAAAAATTGGGTTTAGTTTGAGAATTTTCAGTTTTTGATATAACAGGTTCCACTTTGTAAGAGACTTACTCCAATTGTCATTAATATTTAACTTCTTCTTTTTTATCACTTGAGTTTCTACATTATTATCTTTTGTAGTTTTACTTTGTACCTCTCTTGTTCCTTTACTTGGGGAGGGTTTTGTACTTGTATCGTAGTCACTCTATCCTCTGTTATGTCCGTTGGGTACTATACACATGGATGTTAGAAGGTACCTCTCTTCTCCTCTCTTTTGTTTTGATATACTTCTTTATTTGACGTTTCGAAAGATTTAAAATATTTTTGATATTTAGACGTCAAGTTTTTCAAGTTATTTGGGATTCGTGTCCTTTGTATTTCTTTCGATACGGTCCCGTCTAGTATTATTTTAATGAGTTTTGGTCACTATTCTTCTTTCAGAATTTTCGTTAGTTTCAAATTTTTTTTTTTTCTTTCTTTGTGCACTATGTGTCTGATTTTTAACATTTTCACTGTCATCTAAAGGACAATCTTTGTTACATTGACCCTTCTGTGACCTCGTTATACAGGTCTCATGACTCCCCCTTTATTTGGGTAGATGGACCTTACGATACGGGGTATCCTTTTCATAAACTTTTTACCAGTTTTGTTTCTAAAAAAGGGGGACCACCGAGTTTGACTTTACGTCCTCTGGACCCAAGTTAGGAACCCAACCCTTCTAGGGAACCTTTTCCCTTACCGTTGGGTGAAGTTATGAGAACGGACCTCTTAAGGTACCTTTGACACCGGAGCGTCCGAGGACAGGTACTCCAACGTTTCTCAGTCTATGTTGACTCGTTGATTGTGTGGGTGTCTGTGAGTTTCTGGTATTCTTAAGTTAGTGTTTTTTTTATTAATTTGACTTTCAGGAGATTATAAACTTTTCACTTTGTTTTTACGAAAATTTATTGGGTATCCAGTTTTTGTCTCCAGTTTTATGTTAATGTTACAAAAAAACTTGTTTTACTTTTAATTTTTTCGTTAAAAATACCCAATTTGACACGTGACACGTGACACGGGATATTTTTAATGTAAGGTCAAGATTTAGGGGTTATGGAGTCTTTCACTAGCATAAACTTTTATCCCAGTAATGTCCATACTTAGTCAAGTCAACGAGTCAACACAGACTGAGAAACGTTGTGGTACCTGACGTTGTGTGGTCCGAAGGGACAGGTAGTGATTGACGGTCTCAAATGAGTTTGAGTACAGGTAGATCAGTCACTGAGTTAAGTTGGTAGAGTGGGAGATAGTAGGGGAAGAGGAGTGTGGAAGGTAGAAAGAGTCGTACTCTCAGAAAAGCTCTCTCAGTCAAGAAGTGTAGTACACCGGTTTTATAACCTCAAAATCGAAGTCCTAGTCAGGAAGGTTACTTATAAGTCCTGATTAGAGGAAGTCTTACCTGACCAACCTAGAGGAACGTCAGGTTCCCTGAGAGTTCTCAGAAGAGGTTGTGGTGTCAAGTTTTCGTAGTTAAGAAGTCACGAGTCGAAAAAAAATATCAGGTTGAGAGTGTAGGTATGTACTGATGTCCTTTTTGTTATCGAAACTGGTCTACCTGGAAATAACCGTCTCATTACAGAGACGAAAAATTATACTACAGATCCAACCAGTATTGAAAGGAAGGTTCCTCGTTCACAGAAAATTAAAGTACCGACGTCAGTGGTAGACGTCACTAAGACCTCGGGTTCTTTTATTTGAGACAGTGACAAAGGTAACAAAAGGGTAGATAAAGGGTGCTTCACTACCCTGGTCTACGGTATTAGAGTCAAAAGACTTGCAACTCGAAATTCGGTTGAAAAAGTGAGAGAAGAAAGTGAAAGTAGTTCTCCGAGAAGTCAAGAAGAAACGAAAGACGGTATTCCCACCTCAGTAGACGTTTAGACTCTAATAACTATAAAGAGGGTCGTTAGAACTAAGGTCGAACACTAAGTAGGTCGGACCGTAAAGTGTACTACATGTGACGTATATTCAATTTATTCGTTCCATTGTTATATGTCAGAACTACATGAGAAAAGGGTTAAACCTTGGTCACACAACAAGGTACAGGTCAAGATTGACAACGAAGGACTGAACGTATGTCAAAAGAGTCCTCCGTCCAGTCCACCAGACCATATGGGTAGAGAAATTCTTAAAAGGTGTCAAATAACACTAGGTGCGTCAGTTTCCGAAACCGTATCAGTTATTTCGTCTTCATCTACAAAAAGAGACCTTGAGATAACGAAAAAGCTACTAGGGCGCCTACAAACGTTAAACTAGAGAACAAGGAGACGGAAAAGATTTAAGTCGAACTTGTAGACTCTCAAGTACCAAATTCATGACAACTTCGGACCCAACCTTTTAAAACTCGTAATGAAACGATCGCACACTCTACTTACGTTCATACACAATCAATCTCGTAAGAAACCGTAACGACAAAAACCGTAACCTTACTTTTGACTGGAAAAGGTCAGGGTACCGGTGACGACTCAAAAGGTATAAACGACCGTATTACTCACGTCGTGAAAGTGTCGTAGTAGAAAATCCTAGAATAAACTTTTATCCCAGTAATGTCCATACTAATTAATTTAATTATACTCCATTATGACCTATTTTACCCGGGAATTAGGTTATATTGACTACAGGAATGTTCTTCTTCTTTCCTCTGTGTCTCCTTCTAGTCTACTACTTTGATATATGTTTCAGTGATATACGTTTCATAATATGTGATACTAGTTCGTACCAAGTAGGTTCTTTAACTCAAATTGTAGACTTCTAGTTAGATACATTAAGTGGTATAATTGTTTGATTTTTCCTGTTTTGTACACGTAAAGTTATGCAATTTTTTTAGTAAGATGAGTTAGGTTAAAGATAAGGATTATTTTTGAACGTCATTTGTTTATTATCTTTCATTCAAAGAGTTGACTTATTCTTAACGGATACTTTTTAGGTGTTGATTGTAGTATGAATTACTACCATTTAACTTACGATAGGGGGATTTTAATCCTTGTTCCATTCCTAGTGTGAGAGTAGAGAAGATAAGTTATCATAATCCCGAAGAGAGGTACTGTTAATCCGTTCTTTTTCTTTATTTTCGGTGGGAATGACCTTTCCTCTTTCTTTTTGTTAGAAACAAGTATCTTATACACCAGTAGATAGATCTTTTAGGAAACCTTATGTACGTACTTTTGAAGGTTTTGATAATTCACTCAAGTCTTTTAATAATCCTATATTCGAATTATATTTTATGGTTAACATAAAGACCCCGGATAGTTGGTTTTTTTTTTAGAAGAGGAAACCTCTTCTTATGGTCTTTTATTTATACTGTTAGTATTTTTAATAGTAAAACGTTGGGGACATATTAAATTAGTTCACTCTTAGTCGTCATCCACAATTTTGTACCAAATGTACGAATACATGTAAAGTATGTAGTGTGAAATAATTTCGATGATCGGAAGAACCAGAGTATTAAAATACGAACTACTATAAATAGTGGGTAAAGGAAGTACATTTGAGTTGCACCATTCGAAAAGAGCATTACTCGTCCTTAGGACTATTTCCGTACACACAAGTAAGTCAGTACAGACTGAGAAACTTCTGGGTACCGGGGGGAGACAGGTACCCTAAGAGGTCCGTTCTTATGACCTCACCCACCGGTAAAGGAGGAGATCCACTAGAATGGCTGCGTCTCTACCTTGGGCTCAGAGAATATAGAGGACACGACCGTCTGTCTAAGATGTCTGAAAAATGGTCATCACGGTGGACCCCTTCTGGAGTATTTCCATACCATTTGATATTTCAGTGCCGTCGGAGGAGGTCCCTTCTAAAAGAAATTATGGTTCCTTATTGAGGTTACTATCATGTGTCCAATAAAAGTTCGGCGTAAGATAGACATTTTATTGAATCTAGAGATAAAACTCAGTAAAAGTGTTTGTCATCTCTACGTTAAGTGTTCTCAGTTATTCTTTCTACGAAAGAATGACACAAAAGATTCGAAAAGTACCATTACTGTTCCTATTCATATTTTACAAAAAGTCGAAGATATGTAAAATACTCTACTCTAACTTCGTCTCTTAACCAATACAAATAAAAGTTACGAAAAACGATATTATCGACCAAAGAGAAAAGATTTCCTCATTTTTATTTTATATTTTTTTAGAGTTTACAATGACTATACAAAAGTCGTCATTTCATGAGTTCAACTTGTAAAGTAGAGATCGTTAAAGTCATAATAAAATAAATTTAATCGATCCCTTACTGACGAAATATATCGACGTCCACATTTTCCTTATTTTAGTAAGGTCACTAACTTTGACGACACTTATAAGACCATCCTTAAAATTTATATGTAGAAGACGAAGAGGGGAGAAGACAGAAGGAAATTTCGTAGTTTTATGGTCCCCTTTAATTCAGTTAATACTTCAGGAGACAATATGAGTCTTATGAAAGAAACAAATTTTTTTACAAATTCGAAATGTGATGATCTTTCCACATAAACAACGATACTTTTCCGATTTTGATCAACTTTTCGTTTTGGTGTGTGTGTGTGTGTGTCCTTTTTTTTTCTAGTATAATTCATAAAGACTTAAACTTTCACCACACTATTAAGAATTCCTCTATGCTGTCTGAACTTAAAAATTTCTTTTGATACTATTGTTCTTTTTTTTACATAAAGAGAAAGGAATTACAAAGAATCGAAATGATCCTTATATAAAGAGTGAAGGACGAAAGGTACACGACATGAAGTACGATTCAGTGAAATTAACACAGGTTGAGAAGCACTGGGGTACCTGACATCGGGTGGTCCGAGGAGACAGGTACCCTAAGAGGTCGGTTCTTATTACCTGACCCAACGCTAAAGGAGGAGGTCCTATAGAAGGACTGGGTCCCTAGCTTGGACGTAGAGAATACAGAGGACGTAATGGTCCACCCAAGAAATGGTGATCGTGTTGGACCCTTCGGTCGAATTTTAAAGAAATGAATTTAGATCCCTTTACAACTAAATAAGTCACCACATGGTGGAGCAAAGGTGAAGTTCACCAGATTGTGGCTAACCCACGTGTGACTTTAGGTTAAGACCGACGTTCAATCGTAGTCTGAGGTATAAATTGGTGAGTCAGAAGGTGTTCTTACGAGAGGGAAATTCTCCGGTAAACATTCAGAGTCACCCAGAAGGTCCGGTGTGTGTGGCGACTGGTTGACCGATACTTAGGTCCTTCAGGGTACTAGGAGAAGTCTAAGTTATTAAGTGGTCTTGTTGAGTGTCTTGAGTCTTTTCACGATATGAAACCTCATATCAAAATAATATTTCCCATGGAGGGTCAAGTAAATACACAAGTGGTTAGTCCTTTGAGGTGACCTGAGTCATAGGTCTCAACAATAACCCAAAGAAATGTATCCACACTAGCTAATTTATAACCGGTGTACTAACTGTGGTTGGAGGTCTGGAGGAGAGGAAGGCTCCAGTCCGACCGGACTTAAGTGTTTGAAGATTAGTGGACCAACCAGAAAGACCACTGGTCGGGGGTAGACCTTCGATAAATCCCCAGATGGTACTTAGTCAGTGGACCAATCGTATTGTTTCTAAGGACACTGAGTCCTCAAAGTTCTCCAAAATCCCTCGAGGTACGGTCCTCGTGTCCTGTTTCTGGTCCGTTTAAGAAATAATACGGTGTATACGGACCGACGGGGACCACGGAGAGTCGTCGGTACGTTCGATGAGGGTGTAACGGACGACAGATCCCAAGTTTTGGGTCTTGAGAGGATAGGGTGGACAAACTACGAGTCAGGTAAACCAGTGAAGGAAGGACAATAAGTGATTTATCCAAGTGGGAAGATAGTAGAAGGGGTCGGAGGTGGAGAGTCGGGAATCGTTTATAGGATACTAAGAAGGTCTACCGTAGAAGTAGAGAGGATAGGTGTTTAAAAGAAGATAAATTACTTAATTTATTACAGGAACCTAATCGTTTAATTACAGAAGTCTCTTGTTTGCCGGATTTTCGTTTGTGGAATCATCCTAATTATTGATTCTGACACATCTGTTTCCCGAGGCACTATCTGAACACCAACGGTCCCTTCTCCTCTTACCCTCTCCCTGTCTTACCCTCTAACCCTTACCGTTCACCTTCGATAATGTAAATAAAAATTGACTTGGTAAAACGACATGTGGTCTTTAATTGTGTTGTAACATCTAGTTGAATCAATATGAAGTTATTATATTTAAAATTTTTTTGTTTCTTGATTCCGACACATATACTTGTACTGATGTTGACGTCTTTTACGAACGGGTCATTCTATTTCAACGTCCTTATCACTTTTAAATGAACAGGTTTATTAGTTGAGAAGTTGACCGGAGGAGAGTCTTGTTATTTAACGAGTAGTCTCATTTATCGAGGACACCCGTTATACATTGAGTTTCTCCGTTTAGTAAACGAATAATTTATTGACAAATTCAAAATTTTGAATTAAGTATTGGGAGTCGAACGATACAAGTGATTAAGATTTGATGATCTCCTGAGAGGTTAGGGTTAATGGGGCACAATAACTTTCTGAGGTATTTTGATCTAGGGTTTAAGGATATTTATAGACGGGAACTAGAGACGAAAAGGTTCTATGAGTTTCAGGTAACTCTTCTACCAGAGGGAATGGCCTCTTATTATTTGAAGTGAAACGAATTAGTTGGATAATAGAGACACCAGAACGGTCCTTCAACCGATGGTTACCATCGGTAACTCTCAAAAGAAGGACATTCTAAGTCTATTCCTATCGAAAAGTAGATTCATCAAACTGGATCAGAGTGTCTTTACTAAGTCTATACCCTATGACTCCTAGGAGACCGATGACGATAAAGACCCTCATTATTTAAAACTGAGACTGGGACCTCAGGACGGAAAAGACTGTCCTAGGTGTTTTGACACCGTCCGATTGTCGAAGAATGGAATGTTCGTTCCATGTCAGAATCTTAGAAGTGTAGAGAACTGTTGGACAATATAATCTTTTATCTTTATTTCGTAAAGATCTATTATTGAATACTTACTATTATGAGAATCCACCGAGAAAATATACTTTCCTGTTTTATCTTTTACTTTAACTGGTTTTCTGTAATTCGAAAGAAGATCACCTTAACCTATAAATAAAATTGACGGGAGTCTTACAGTTTCTTACTCAACCACTGTATTTAACCTGAAAAATTTTAAAAATATGCTGATACCAACTAAATGGTACAACACAATCAAAGTCCTTAATTCGCTTATTTTAGTCAATATGTATATGTATATATATATGAGATAAAAAATCTAGTAAAAGGGTATATCCGGTAATGTCTCATAACTCAATTCAAGGGACACGATAAGTTGTCCAGGAATAATGAATAGACAAAATATGTATCGTCACATTCACACCGAATCTACCATTCCTCAGTCGGACGTTAAGTCCTCTGGACCCAAGTTAAGGACCTAACCCTTCTAGTGGACCTCTTCCTTTACCGTTGGGTGAGGTCATACGAACGGACCTTTTAGGGTACCTACCTGTTAGGACCAACCCATGTCAGGTACCCCAACGTTTTCTCACCCTGTGTTGAATACCTGATTTGGTGTTATTAAATTTTGATATAATCTAACTGAACCACAAATTTTCGTTTCTCAGCCTGTGTTAACTCGCTGAAGTGAAAGTCAGAGGGTTAAATAGGGAGGGGACAGGTAAGGGACCATTGGGGTTCAAACGAAAGATGTAGACACTGAGATGAGGACGAAACATTTATTCAAGTAAACATGGAAAAAATCTAAGGTTTATATTCGATTTAGTATATAAATAGAAAGATGTAGGGATCACCGAGTCAGCCTATTCTTAGACGGACGTTACGCCCTCTGGATTCAAGTTAGGGACCCGACCCTCCTAGGGGACCTCATTCTTTACCGTTGGGTGAGGTCATAGGATCAGACCTCTAAGGGGAACCTGTCTCTTCGGATCGTCCGATGTCAGGTACCCCAAAGTTTCTCAACCTGTGCTGACTCACTGAATCGTGTCTCGTATTAGGTACGCGTACACCTCTATATTATGTTTTACTTGTGTCTACTTAAACAAAAAGATATTTTATAGATCGTAATAAGATTTATTATAATAAATAATAGACCCATATTTACGGTATTTAAAAACAAACTGAATTAAAATTTAATAACGTTAAAAATCCTTTTCCTGATAATTCTTTAAAATATAAAGTTTTTTACTGACAACTCCTATTATTGGGAAAGATTAATAGAAACACATGGAATGTTATGTCACAGGACTCATACGAGTTAAGTCAAGTCAAGTCAGTGAGTCAACACACATTGAGAAACGTTGGGGTACTTAGTGTCGTTCGGTCGGAGGGACAGTGGTTGAGAGTCTCAAATGAGTTTGAGTGCAGGTACCTCAGCTCCTACGGTAGGTCGGTAGAGTAGGAGACAGCAGGGGAAGAGGAGGACGGGGGTTAGGGTGAGTCGTAGTCTTAGAAAAGGTTACTCAGTTGAGAAGTGTACTCCACCGGTTTCATAACCTCAAAGTCGAAATCGTAGTCAGGAAGGTTTCTTGTGGGTTCTGACTAGAGGAAATCTTACCTTACCAACCTAGTGGAACGTCAGGTTCTGTAAGAGTTCTCAGAAGAGGTTGTGGTGTCAAGTTTTCGTAGTTAAGAAGTCACGAGTCGAAAGAAGTGTCAGGTAGAGAGTATAGGTATGTACTGGTGACCTTTTTGGTATCGGAACTGATCTGCTTGGAAACAACCGTTTCATTACAGAGACGAAAACTTATAAGATAGATCCAACCAGTATTGAAAGGAAGGTTCCTCATTCGCAGAAAATTAAAGTACTAACGCCAGTGGTAGACGTCACTAAAACCTCGGGTTTTTTATTTCAGATTGTGACAAAGGGGTAGATAAAGGGTACTTCACTACCCTGGTCTACGGTACTAGAAGTAAAAGACTTACAACTCGAAATTCGGTTGAAAAAGTGAGAGGAGAAAGTGAAAGTAGTTCTCCGAGAAATCAAGGAGAAGTGAAAGACGGTATTCCCACCACAGTAGACGTATAGACTCTAATAACTATAAAGAGGATCGTTAGAACTAAGGTCGAACACGAAGAAGGTCGGGTCTCAAAGGGTATTACATGAGACGTGTCTTCAATTTATTCGTCCCACTGTTATATGTCGGAACTGCATGAGGAAAAGGATAAACCTTGGTCACACAACAAGGTATAGGTCAAGATTGACAACGAAGGACTGGACGTATGTCCAAAGAGTTCTCCGTCCAGTCCACCAGACCATAAGGGTAGAGAAAGTCTTAAAAGGTGTCAAACAACACTAGGTGTATCAGTTTCCGAAACCGTATCAGTTATTTCGTCTTTATCTACAAAAAGACCTTGAGAGAACAAAAAAGGTACTAGGTCGCCTACAACCGTTAAACTAAAGACCAAGGAGACGGAAAAGATTTTGGTCGAACTTGTAGACCTTTACGAGCCAAGTATATAACGACTTCGGACCGAACTTCTTAAAAATCGTAATGAAATGATCACACACTCTACTCACTTTAACACATCATCAGACTCGTAAGAAACCGTAACGGAAAGAAACCCTAACCTTACTTTTGACTATAAAAGGTCAGGACACCGGTGACGACTTAAAAGGTTTAAACGACCGAATAACTCACGTCGTGAAAGTTTCGTAGTAGAAAGTCCTAAACTTTATCAAGTTGACCTTAAGGTAGTGGAGATGATCGAAACAAGTATCACTACGAAAGATTCCGGGTGAACTGAAGTGTAAGGTCCTACAGACCGAGATCCTCTCACTAGTGTGGTAGCACTAATCGACCCAGTACTTCTAGAAAAAAACATGTCAAGAAGACACATAAGAACGGTGGAGAAGAATTACAGAAGACGAAGACAATCCAGATATGGTAAAGACAGGAAATAGCTCGAGTAGAAACGTACTTTACAAGGGAACCATAGAGATTAAAGGACTTCTCTAGAGATCAGAAAGGGAAAGACAACAAAGGGAGATAACGAAACGTGACTAACGATTCCTTCCGAAAGAATAGAGAGGAACGATAAGAAACCTTGAGACGTAGTCTACGAAGATAGAAAGGAAAAGAGGAAACGAAAAGTGAAGAGGAGAAAAGTGTCGGTAAACATTCCGGAGGGGTCTGTCGGTAAAACGAAAAAACGTAAAGAAAAAGAACCTCTACCAGAACTAGGGACAGAGGACATGTTACAGTACTTGGAGGTAGGTATCAAGTAGTCCGTGAGACTACTTGAAATTCAGATAAAGAGTGAAGGTGACATATTAGCATTCCCTAAACGGAATCCAGTATGGTCTTACCAGATCACCAAAAGGGGTGAAAGAAGTTAAATTCAGACTTAAACCGTATTCCTCAGGTACTAAAGTCGGTGTCAATCGAGGGCCAGAACAAAAACGACTGGCAAATCTCGAAGAGGTAGAAACCGACGTTTTTTATATTAGTTAGACTAAAGTCCCAACTGGTAGACCACTACAGGTGGACATCTCAGAAGAGAACACAACAACCTTCTCTCATAAACGATACTGTTCGAGTAAGAGAACCGTTTTGAGATAATCAGAAACGGGACGAAGTAAGACGTAAGGTTCCGGTTTAAAAGGACAATGAGGTCCACAAAGAACTGAAGGATGAAAACGTAAGGTCAGGGGATATTACTTTTCCTGTAGAAAAAACCTACAATCAAGATTTTCCAGAACATCCAGAAGTATCTTGGTAAGTTGGTTACCTGTACTCAGACTCACTTGAGACCCTCAACCACTACCTGTCCTTCTGGACCGCACGACGCTAAGTACCCCAGCGTTTCTCAGCCTGTACTGACTCGCTGACTTGACTTGACTTGACTTGACTTACATTTGTATGGTAATATCTGTTGAGTGATTGAAGGGACCGGAGGGGACGTCACTCCCGGGATGGCTTTAACGATAACCTAGGTAACCAACCTTTGAACAAATTGTAAGGATGAAATGGAGTATGCTATGACCAACCAGAACGAATTGTACCTTATTATTGACCGGTGCTGACACCGAGTGGACTGAAGGTTAGTAACAGTTACAGACAGAGACAGAAGACCTAAGGGACGAAGACCTAGGGTAAGCACCTTCACCTACGTAATCGTCACATACTTTCCATGTTCCTCACACTACGAGAGTAAACAAGTCATGGGACTACCCGGAGACTTACAAACGAAATGATAGTCGACCGGTAGAGGGTCGAGACTGGGACGACGTCACTCGAACAAAGAAACCCCGGAATTGAGGGGGTCGGACTTTGTCATAGGTCTGAGTAGGACTGAATCGGAATCAGAAGAAAGAGTTGTAAATTTGTTACCTGTATAGGATATGTAACTCGTAGAGTGGGAGACGGCAGGGGAAGAGGAGGACGGAAGTTAGAAAGGGTCGTCGTCCCACAAAAGGTCTCAACGAGAAGTGTAGTCCATCGGTTTCACAATCTCGAAGTCGAAGTCGTAGTCAGGAAGGTTACTTATAAGTCCTAACTAAAGGAAATCCTACCTGAACAAACTAGAGGAATGACAGGTTCCCTGAAAGTTCTCAGAAGAGGTCGTGTTAAGTTTTCGTAGTCAAGAAGTCGTGAGTCGGAAGAAATACCAGGTTTAGAGTGTAGGTATACACTCATGACCTTTTTGGTATTGAAACTGATCTGGTTGGAAATGGTCGTTTCACTACAGAGACGAAAACTATGTGACAGATCCAAACAGTATCAAAAAGAAGGTTCGTCTCTCGAAGAAACTTAAAGTACCGACGTCAGTGGTAGGGGTCACTAAAACCTCGGGTTCTCTTATTTTAGACAGTGACCAAGGTGAAGAATTCAAGAGGATTAGGACGAAGGGAGGGTGAAGGGTACCACAAAAAATTTCGTGAAGACGCCCGATAGTTCAGTGAGAAACTCCTCCAAATGACATCGTATAAGTACGTAAAAAGGAAAGAAAGGATCGAAGAGAGGATGGAGGGAAACAAGGAAGTTTACTATGTTTAGGTGTCGTCGTTACTTCGTGTTCGACTTTGGTTCTAACGATCCTCTTTATAATTCTTGGAGTCTATACGTCTACTATGGTGGGAATACCGTCTTTCACTTCTCCTTGATTTCTCGGAGAACTACTTTCACTTTCTCTCCTCACTTTTTCAACTGAATTTTCAGTTGTAAGTTTTTTTGGTTCTAGCACCGTAGGCCAGGGTAGTGAAGTACCGTTTATCTATCCCTTTGTTACCTTTGTCACTGTCTGAAATAAAAGAACCCGAGGTATTACTGACGTCTACCACTGACGTTGGTACTTTAATTTTCTGTGAACAAGGACCCTTCTTTTCGATACTGTTTGGAACTGTCGTATAATTTTTTGTCTTTGGAAACGGTTGTTTCTAGGTATATAAGTTTCGATACCGAATTAGTTATCAGTACATACCTACACTCTCAACCTGATATTTCTTTCGACTTGTGACTTCTTAACTACGAAAACTTGATATTATAACCTCTTCTGAGAACTCTCAGGGAACTTGACGTTCCTATAGGTTGGTCAGGTAGGATTTCCTTTAGTCAGGACTTATAAGTAACCTTCCTGACCACGACTTCAACTCTGAGGTTATCAAACCCGTGGACTACACTTCTTGACTGAGTGACCTTTTCTGGGACTACGACCCTTTCTAACTTCCGTCCTCTTTCCATGTTGTCTCCTACTCTACCAACCTACCGAAGTGGCTGAAGAACTACCTGTACTCAAACTCGTTCGAGGTCCTTAACCACTAACTGTCCCTCGGACCGTACGACGTCAGGTACCACAACGTTTCTCAGTCTGTACTGACTCACTGACTTGGTTTGACTTGACTACCGAAGTTAAACGGTATATCCTTTTATAATTATCAATCGGAATAGAAAGAAGGAATGAACGTAACAAGAGAAATAAATCCCATCAAGATAAGACTTCGTTTTTATATTTGAGATAAATCGAAATCAGTAAGTTTTATAACATAGACATTAACTATAACAGAGGTGGACATTACACCCTCTGGACCTAAGTTGGGGACCCAACCCTTCTAGGGGATCTCTTCCCTTTCCGACGGGTGAGGTCGTAAGACCGGACCTCTTAAGGTACCTGGTCAGGTGCCACAGTGTTTCTTGACCTGTGCTGACTCACTGAAATTGAAATTGTACTTGTCCTTGAAAGTGTACCATCGACCTGAGTCTTAAAATCGAATTTTTCAAAGGTAATCGAGTTCTCATAGTCGGATTAAAGATTCTTTTTAAACTTATAAGATAATCTTACGTTGAAAAGGAGGTAAAATTTAACTCTATTTGACTTTAGAGAATTCTAAAGTTTAAGTGTTTTGAAGAATTTCACTTAAAATTTCTCATTTTTGACCTAATAAAGTTATTTAGCTAATAATAAATATTTATCGTATAATATATCTTCTCTACTTTCCTATCTAAGTACTCCTTTTATATAGATTAATTATACTATTTTCGTTGATTCGTTTAAGTATGAGGGTCAACTTTCTACCTAAGACATATTTTTATTATACTATATCGGTAAACATGAAAAATTTTTTTACGATGATTATCAACGTGTTTTCTTCCAAATATTTAGTTTATGTCAATTTTAATAAGACTGTGGAAACTGCTATTGAGAATAGTATTTTTTTACATTAACTTGTGTTGAAACTTGATCTTTAAAATATCGAACGGTAAGTAGAAGGTTTTATTTAATCAATTACCGACAAATGTACCCATATACTGTCTTCTTTCTTTAGATAATAGTGACGTCAATATTAAGTACAAATAATTTTTCTAACATGTCTATTTTATTACTCATTCTAACTCATTGACTATTCAATATACTTACATCCATTTCATAGTCCAAGAAGTCTAAAGTATATTTGGAGTACGGTAAGTGATCTCCGTTAAAATGGATTTAATAGAGTTATTACTTAAATAGTTACTAATTTGATATTTTAATTTGTATCACGGTTTAATTGTTAAAACAAACTAATCATCATTTTTGTTAAACAGTTGATCCACATAAATCTCTATACTAGTTAGTAAAAGTGACTAAAACGATTGTAAAGACTAGGAAAAACTAGTTAGGTTCTTAAAAAACAGTTTCAGTGGTTCTCAACTGGGTATGTGTACCATCTTAATGAAAAAGTGAGACTTCTATTAGTCGTTTTATACATTGTTTAATGTCTCTGTCTGCATTCAGATGTACACGTCCTTACGTAGGACTTTTATGGTTTTATCACGAGTATATACGGTAAAATTTTGAACAAAGGTAATATCTCTTTTAAATTCCACCGAATTCGTGTGTTGACCTCAATTCTCCGTACCCAAGATAAAAATTCGTGTTGTCTGATTATTCGCTAAATCCAAACACAATTCAGGGAGGCCCCACCGAATAAACGAAGTACAATAATTTGTTCGACAATTTGACAACCTTTTAGATAATAGAGTAGACATGTTGCCTTTTTGATTGTAGGTGCAACTTCTCAATACTTTTATTCTCTCTTGCATATCTTTTATTGATCTTGTTGTGGGCCACGGGTCTTATGTGAGAGATGTGGTTGAAGGAAGGGAGACGATCGGGGTCGGGACACTGGACACATGGTCCTCCAAAATTCAAAGAGAAATCCAGAGTCAAGGGACCACCGAGTCCCTTGACTCGGACCTTACACCCTCTGGCCCCAAACTAGGGACCCAGTCCTTCTAGGGGACCTCTTCCTTTACCGTTGGGTGAGGTCATACGAACGGACCTCTTAGGGTACCTCCCTCCTCGGACCATCCGATGTCATGTACCCCAACGTCTCAGCCTGTACTGATTCGCTGAAGTGAAATCCAGAGTCAAAATGAGAGACATTTTTATGTTTCGACTTGATCACGTTGTTATGTGTTGAGGTCACAGTACTGTGTGACGACACAGTACTTCTCAACGTACTACGCAGTGTTCATCCAATTGGATAATTATCAATTTGACAGTTCTAAATGTCCATAAAAGAAGATTTTTGCGTGTAAACAAGGTTCCAATAGCGCAACATTGGAGTCTTAGTCAGGGACCGTGAAGGCGAATGAAAAGTCAGTCAAGTCAAGTCAGCGAGTCAGCACAGGCTGAGAAACGCTGGGGTACTTAGCGTCGTGCGGTCCGGAGGGACAGGTAGTGGTTGAGGGCCTCCAGTGCGTCTGAGCGCAGGGAGCTCAGTCACTACGGTAGATCGGTAGAGTAGGAGACAACAGGGGAAGAGGAGGACGGGGGTTAGGGAGTGTCGTAGTCTCAGAAAAGGTTACTCAGTTGAGAAGTGTACTCCATCGGTTTCATGACCTTAAAGTCGAAGTCGTAGTAAGGGAGGTTTCTTTAGGGTCCCGACTAGAGGAAGTCTTACCTGACCAACCTAGAGGAACGTCAGGTTCCCTGAGAGTTCTCCGAAGAGGTTGTGGTGTCAAGTTTGCGTAGTTAAGAAGCCGTGAGTCGGAAGAAGTGTCGGGTTGAGAGTGTAGGTATGTACTGGTGACCTTTTTGGTATCGGAACTGATCTACCTGGAATCAACCGTTTCATTACAGAGACGAAAACTTATACGACAGATCCAACCAGTATTGAAAAAAGGGTTCCTCATTCGAATGAAAATTCTACTCATTTACTACTGTTTCTACCTTAACGAGTGCTACGTGTCCGACGAAATAGAGGACATTTTGAAAATACCCTGAAGGGACAAGCAGGTCACGAATCCTTAGATGGGACGTTACGTCCTCTGTGTCCAAGTCAGAGATCAGCCCCTTGATTCTAGGGTGTACGACGCTTCTTTGGTCCGGGTACGTGGCTTTGATAACTCGGGGGGTACGGTGTTGATCCCTCAGACACGTGGTGTTCCTTCTAGGGTGCACGACGTTAATTCTGGGTTGTGTCGGTTAGTTATTTATTTAAATTTTTATTATTTCGACTAGTACTTAATAATGTTAGTATTTACTATGACTCGAATTGACTTTAAAAGAATCACTAAAATAGATAGGTATACGAAAAATTTCCCTTTTTTCTACTGGGTCTCCCTACCATGTCCCTCCCTCCACCCTCCCCCGAAGTCCTACCCCTTGTGCACATGTAGGTACCGTCTAAGTACAACTACATACCGTTTTGGTTATGTTATAATATTTCATTAATAGGAGGTTAATTTTATTTATTAAAAAAATTTTTTATTTGTTTTATTTATTTTCTAATCGTAACCTTTTTTTTTTTTTTTTCTTTCGATGAACCCCATTCATTCTTTGCGTTCAGACATCAAGAAATACGAAATGAAGGGACTTTTGAGACCGTGAAGAGTTTAGTCACCTGCGACTCCTCTCACAAGACATCATGTTTGCACTAGCAGAAACTGTAAACAAGGTCACCTCTTTTACAACGCTTAGGGTCCTAATACAGTAGACACTTTTAGAGAAGTCGACGTTTGGAGACACTAACAAATGACAGGGCTCACAAAAACGTTCATTTTTGGGCAACCGTTTTCTTTGTGAAAGTCTTCGAGAATCCTTGTGAAACAGTATTATCATTTGTAATGTTTCATGATATATTAGACACACATAATATCCACTCTAATCTGTGTTACTTTAAGAGTCAAGTTTATTTTTTTGGATGAAATTTTTTCCTGTGCAGATTTTGTACAGACTCCGTATTGACCACCAAGTATTTGTTTCCCTTCTTAGTAGTTCCTGAGACTGAACCAAAACGTCAAGGAGACTAATCGATGGGTTGCTGATGAGAAATTATGAAATATAAAGAATATTATACTTTTCATATCATGAGGACCATTTGATTCCGTTATAAATTAAGGTACAAGTTAGATAAATTTTACAGTTAAGTTTTTATATTATCATATATGAAACCCTCGTTTTATGTTCATAAAATAGAAAGACCTTATATATAATTAAAGGATCCTAACATATTGTTTACAGTGATATACCGAATTTTACTGTCTTTACCGAACCACGGGACATCCCTGGTTCTCTTCACCCTACCTCCCTTCCGAGTTCTCTCCCCTATATACATACGACGACGACGACGACGACGACGACGACGACGACGACGACGACGATTCAGTGAAATCAGAACAGACTGAGACACGCTGGGGTATCTGCCGTCGGGCGGTCCGAGGGGGTAGGGACCCTAAGAGGTCCGTTCTTGTGACCTCACCCAACGGTAAAGGAAGAGGTTACGTACTTCCACTTTTCTTTTTCACTTCAGCGAGTCAGCACAGGCTGAGAATCATTGGGGTACCTGACATCGGATGGTCCGAGGAGACAGGTACCTTAAAAGGTCCGTTCTCATGACCTCACCCTACGGTAACGGAAGAGATGTATATCGAATAAGTGTAACAAGATGTCGTCTTTACTTGTGTTATAACATTTCGTTAATGGGAGATCAATTTTTTTTTTTTTTTTTTTTTGGTCTTTACATAAGAGAGTGTTAAAACCTCCGGTTGTCAGTCTTTGTCTCTACACTCCACCGACCAAGGAAGACTACCGAGACTCCCTCTTACAAAGTGTGGGGTCGGGGTCAAGGAACACCGACACCCTCAGGAATGACGAGGAACCGAACATCTGTGTAATGATGTTAGAAGCGAGGTAGAAGTGTACTAGTAGGGGAGACACACAAGGGGAGTCACAGAGACATCAGAGTTTAGAAGGAGAGGAAAGAGAGTAATCTCGTGAGCAGTAAACCAAGACCCAGGTAAGATAAGATTTAGGTCTTATTAGAGTAGGACTGCCCCCTCGGACCACCCGACGGCAGAGCCCAGCGTGTCTCAGTCTGTCCTGACTTCACTGAATCGTCGTCGTCGTCGTTCCAGTAATTAATAGTCCAACCGATTTTTAAAACAAGTCTAAAAGGACATTCTACAATACCTTTTTGGTCTTACTTGAAAAATGGCCTTACTTGGGTTATGTAGGTGTTTCTTGGATAAGGGTTTATTCCAGTGTTAGTCTATATGGTTCCTGTATAGGAAGACTTCCTGTGTAAAGTTGGTGATTTCAGACAGGATATGGGGGGAGGGGGCGGTTTAAGTACAGTCAGGGTGTACGTTTTATGTAAGTGAGCCAGGGTAGGGTCGTACGTAGGTCAAGAGTAGGTAATGTCGTAGTTGTTATTTAGATTTAAAAATGGATTTATAGTAACCGAGTTTTCTCGGGGTTTAGAGTGGAAGATTTAGTGAATTTAACCCATGCCCACTCTGAGAGACTACTTTATTGTTTAATGGACGAAGATTTTATGTTATCTCTCCGTGTGGATTCCATCTTTAAGGGAAAGGTTTTCCCTCTTTTACTTCTTATATTTCCCTAGTAACCCAGGGTTCAATCAAACTTTAGTTTGTCCTTTTAAAAGTAGTCCGAAGTTCAGGACTCTTTTATGAGACGTCGAGTTTTGAGACGGGAGACCTACGTGTTTGCGAGGAGACCGGGTACGTAGACCCAGACATCTCCAAAACAGATAAAGGTAGAGACGTAAACGTCGTGACAGGAACCTCAGTGGGAAGGAAAGAGAACTTCCCACCGTATGCAAACGTCAACTAATCGAGATAGTCGGAGAAGAACAAACATGTTGAGACTCTTAGAATATAAGAAAGTAAAACAGGTTAGAGTCAGGTTCGATCATCGTAGAAACGACCATATTTTAAGATTTTTGGTACAGTCAGAGACTACATTAAGTACCCCTAGGTGTGTTGATCTGTTCTCCTAAAAATCGTATTGGAAGGACCTATTAGGGTAGAGGTACGGATCGAAGACGATTTTTCCAATTTAGTATCGTTGTCCGTAACACGATATGTGAACGAAGTATTATTAGGTCCTCCACTCTTAGCAAAGTAAGGTGTATACTTCTTTAAGTTCCGAATCGTTATAATGTAATTAATGACGAATATTTTCAGTTCTAAGTTTGTACAAAATGAACCTTAGATGAACTAAAGCATGAGGTAGGTAATTGACAACGAGGGTTACCGAAGAGGATTCTTACGAGTGTTACAAATACCCTTACCCGTCGGTCACATGTCACATGTGTCTTCCTTTGGAGAAAGACTACGGGTCGAGTTGTGTATTGCTTTATCTGAAACAGTATTAGATCAACCGAAAAAAAAAGGGTTTTATTGTCGAAACATCTTACGTTCGTGTGTGTGTATGTCTGTGTGTGTAGTGTGGTATTCTTTCCGAAATATATGATTTTTCACTCGAAATAAAGGTTCGGTCTATATACAGAATTAGGGGTACCTATTGATAGTAGTTGTAAAGGATCCTCATAAAAGTCTTTAACGGGTCCGGGTATATAAGAAGATGTAGAAAAATTTCTGTTTTTACTCTTGGTATAAACTATGGGACACGTCTCGGAACAAAAGTAAAAGAAAAAAAAAGGGGGATTGTTTGTCTTACAAAAAGGAGTCATGCATTTCTAGGTGAGTAAGTAAAATTATTCATCGAAACGAATAGAATAAAGTACTGACACGTAATTAAATGTTAATTAGTCAAGAGACAGTTAATCGAAGATCTAAAAAAGTAAAAAACTATAAGTTCGTTTCAATTAACGTAGAAAAAGTGTGTACACTCAAAACCAAGGAAAACGACATTAAGAAGGGGTCAGACCGAAGGGTGTGGACTTACCATGCATCTGGTGTCACAAACGACAGATGGTGAGGACACGTTTAGTCGTTGAGAAACTGTATTCTTTTGTAGAGACTTCTCTCAACGAAAAAGAACTGTTTCGAAATTCTTGTTTACACTCATTCGTTCACAGAACACCAAATCTACAAACTCACCGCGATCACAATTTCTTTTACCGTTGGGTGAGGTCACAAGAACGGACCTCTTAGGGTCCCTGCCCCCTCCGACCGCCCGACGGCAGAGACCCCGGCGTGTCTCAGTCTGTGTTGACTTCGTTGAATCGTCGTCGTCGTCGTCACAATTTCTTGTCTCCTCGGACCACTCAATATATCAAGCATCCCAGTACTGACTTCGATGAATCTTGTGTGTATGTATGAATAACTTTTATCTGACAAATGTTCCAATTGAAGGTCGAGGTTGGTGAATATGTTACAACATTATTTATTGTCCCTTTCCTCTGACTCTTTACGAGTGGTTTCAATTTTCTTTCGTTAGTGGAAAGTAATATGAAGAATTTTAAAGTAAATGGAGGTAAACCTTCGGGGATGGTCAGATTTCTAAGTATGTAATAAAAGAATCACTAAGGGATTGGGAATACGAGAAAGAGTCAATAGTCCGTTTGTGGATTACAGTAAAATACTTTACCTGTAAGTTGTTATCAGTTATTATAGAGGAAAAAATAAATATAAAAAACCTTGTGATTAGTAAATAGTGGACTTGAACGGAAGATCATTGTGAACCCGTGTTGATTAACAATAAACATTGTGATACACAGTAGAAACGTTGATGTAAAGTACTCCAGTATACATATTGTCTACCCTCAGTTCAGTAAAGTTTTCGTTTCTAAGTTGACTTGAAGAAATTATTTTTCAATTAACTCACCGTCTTACTTGACCAATTTACGAGTTAATTCACAGACGATTGTCGTCTTGGTCTCCTTTCTTAATTTCACCTGATACCGAATCCGGTCCTATCGGGTTCATGTGAACCTACTGTTATTGAAGTAAAAAGTTCTTGATATAACAATATCCTATCTAGTACACTCACACACATATGAGTCGGAAGAGGTGGAGAGACATTGAGGTACCTAACATCGGGAGGTCCAAAGAGACAGGTACTCTAAGAGGTCCGTTCTTATGACCTCGCCCGACGGTAAAGAAAGAGGTCCCCTAGAAGGACTGGGTCCCTATCTTGGGAGTAGAGGACACCGAGGCCATAACGTCCATCTAAGAAATGGTGACTCGGTGGTCCCTTCTGGTTTACACGTAATGCTTTGAGGTATTTCCATATGTCCTACTAATGAAGTGAAAAAGGGGAATCGGGTGATCAATCGTAAAGGACCATAAGGTCTTCTTCCTTTTTCTTTTATCATGAATTGGAATTGATACTTAGGGATACCCGAAGGGTTAACTGTGATCACCTTTTCTTGTACGGACGGTGACGTCCTCTGTGTTCAATCTAGGGACCCAGACTTTCTAGAGGACCTCTTCCCGTACCGTTGGGTGATGTCATCAGAGTGGACCTATTAGACTACCTGTCTCCTCGGACCACCCGATCTCAGGTAACCCCGTGTCTCAGTCTGTATCGACTTCGTTGAATCGTACGTGTGTGTGTACTTAGTGATACCTTGTTAAAAAAAAAAAATTAAAAAGAGAATTCAAAATAAAATGAATGTAAAAACAAAATATAACCTCATATCTACTAATTGTGATAACACTATCAAAGTCCACATGTCGTTACACGAAGTCAATATGTATGTGTACATGGTTAAAAAAAAGATTAAGAAAAGGGTGAATCTTATTGTATAGAGAAAAATTCTTTAGGAATTTTATTACATTGGATCTCACTTGATAAGGGTCGTAATACTCTTTATGAAAAAATTTTTTAATGGTTGGAATTACTTACATCGTTATCAAAGATTTGTATATATAGGAACTAGTCGACTGAAAGTTTTAGACAAGGGACAGTTGATTTGATAGGGAAAGGTGTACGAGTTCAGGTCAGTAAATAAAAAATTCTAAATGCCATCTCTAATCGATAGGATAATTCGTGACTCAGGAGTTGACCGTGGATAGGGAAGAAGATTCAAGGGTTCGGGAGACTTTTGGGTGGTAAAGTTACATAATTAGTATATCAAGGTATTAATCAGAAAAACACACACACACACGAACAAAATGACCTAAGTTCCTTGGACTCTCAATCCCTATTTAAGAGTCACAATCATACTCATAATCATAAATCTGTGGGTCTTAAGAGGTCGTAGGTCGTTTACAAACAATTTACTTATTTGCTCGTTTTCACAGTTATGTCGGAGGTAAAATAATTACAAAAACAGTCACTAAATTTTGTTCCTGATTTAGTCCGTACATATATTAAAATTTTAACTAAAAACGGTTTCTTTATAAAAATTCACTTAAAAATTATGGAAATCTGTCTCGTACGTGAGGAGAAAGATTTCACGGTCGTAGTGAGATAAAAGAGTAAAGACCATCGAAGTGTGTGTTAACAAGGGACTGACTGGGAATCTCATTAACTCAAACCACGAGGAACTGATGTACAGTGTATTCTTTACTATAAGTAACACAAATGTTCACATTTTATTCAACATGCATGTCTAACTTTGTTCTACATAAAATTATCTTCTAAATCTGTGAATGTACCCCTTTCTTTACTCTTTTCATCTAATCTTTATTATACTGTACTATCCAAAAATTTCTTTCAAGATATTATGTTATCGATGTATCATCGGTAATCTCACAAATTAGTGGGGAGTAGGAATTCTAGGTAGATTTGGTTTTCGTCTCCGACTACCTTTTACACCTCTCCCAAGGGTCCTATCAGTGGTCCTACTACTACCAATCTCCTTTTTCGGAAAGTCACCTCGAATAGGGGTTCCTTCTGATCTCTTAGTGTAGTGTACTGACAGATTTCCACCTTATCCTACTCGTCTTCGTCTCAATGGTAAGTAATGTCATTCGACCGGTCTTGAGACTTTTCTGACCTCCTCCTTTTGAATTTTTGTTTTAGTAATTCTTTTCTTTTCTCAACCCCCGAAGGGACCGTCAGGTGACCAATTCTGAGGTACGAAGGTCACGTCCCTTATACCCGAGTTAGAGACCAACCCGTTTATTCTAGGGTGTCCGGTACAAGTCAAGTCAAGTCAAATCAGCGAGTCAGTATAGGTTGAGACGTTGGGGTACTTGGCGTCGTGAGGTCCGAAGGGACAGGTAGTGGCTGAGGGTCTGAAATGGGTTTGAGTACAGGTAACTCAGTCACTACGGTAGATTAGTAGAGTAGGAGACATTAGGGGAAGAGGAGGGTGGAAGTTAGAAAGGGTCGTAGTTCCAGAAAAGTTTAATCAGTCGAGGAGAGTAGTCCACCGGTTTCATGACCTCAAAGTCGAAGTTGTAGTCAGGAAGGTTACTTGTGGGTCCTGAATAAAGGAAATCCTACCTGACCAACCTAGAGGAACGTCAGGTTCCCTGAGAGTTCTCAGAAGAGGTTGTGGTGTCAAGTTTTGGTAGTTAAGAAGACGTGAGTCGAAAGAAATATCAGGTTAAGAGTGTAGGTATGTACTGATGACCTTTTTTTGGTATCGGAACTGATCTGTCTGGAAGAAACTGTTTCATTACAGAGACGATAAATTATACGCAGATCCAACCAGTATTGAAAGAAAGGTTCCTCATTCACAGAAAATTAAAGTACCGACGTCAGTGGTAGACGTCACTAAAACCTCGGGTCTTTTTATTTCAGTACGGTACATCAAGTCGGTTATTAAATTTTTTCTTAACATTTATCTGTTTAAGGTGACTTCTTTCTTCTTTTTTCGTTTCAAAGACTGTTAGTAAGACTCTTAACGAAGAAGAGACTAATTTATTCGTTAGTCAAAGAGACTCGTTCTTATTGGTGACGGTTCTCTCCTTAAAGTTATCAGTAGTTAAGTTGACTCTCTTGTACGAGTCGATTCCACATAATCTTAAGAGGTTGTCCTACATATCTCTATATGTATTCTACTCTGTAATATCCTTCACTGAGTGTACCAATATCTCCGGACTTCAGGATGTTAAACGGTAGACACTCGATCTTTTCGTTCTTGTAGTCACCATTTTAAGTCAGGTTCCGGTTTCCTGAACCCTCGTCCCCTCTACGACCAAATTCAGGGTAGTAGTCTTCCGAACTCTTGGTCTTCGAGGATACAGTCTCGTGTCTTCTTCCGTCTGTCTGGAGTCGAATTCTTCCTCTCTTAAGCAAGAAGGTGGAAAGATGTGTCCGACCAACGCGGGAGTATAACCATTTCCGTCTAGAAGTGAGTCAGACTAAGTCTACGATTAAAGAAGGTCTTTGTGGTAGTGTGTCTACGTCTTTATTATAAATGGTCAATATACCCCTAACGAATCGTTCAGTTCAACTGTGTATTTTAATTGGTAGTGTGACACATTTGTGTAAGAATGAAGTCTGAACAAAGGGCTCATGTTTTTATCTAGGTTTCTACTTATTTATGAATAACTTATAAAGAACACAGCATCCAAGGTGTTAACCACGACTCTTTTTCTCGGCATACTAGAGAACAAAAGAAAGTAGAGAACCGGAAAAGAAGGACTTTTACATATTAAATTCACATTCTATTGACAAGGTAGTCGTTGTACAAAAAAATATGAGTTACTAAAGAGACTCGTAAGGGGATAAGAAGCTCCCATATATAGTCTTAGAAACTTTTTAGTGTCATAAACTTCATAAAATTTTTCAGAGGTAAAACTCCAGAACTGTGTACGACGGGTGGTTACTGTACAATAAGGAGTCAACTTCTGCCAAATCACCCCGAACCCTTGACCTTTTGTTTCTTCTCCTTCGATTGTAGTTGAAATCTGATGTAAATGATTAAGATTTCAGTCTCGTGTTTAGTTTTAACACATGATGTTTCACTGGGTATTTTTAGGAATTTAAACGACATTTTATGTCAGATGTAAACTGGGAACTTGTGGTATCGCCCATCCCCACAGTTGAGAGGTGTGTCAACTTTTAGGTACATATTCAGTCTCGAGTTGGAGACAGGAGTGTCAGAGGACTATAAATATTAAGGTGTAGACTCTAGTTGGTTGGCACCTGGTATATAACGACATGATATCATGAATAACGACTTTTTTAGGTGTATATTCACATGGATACGTCAAGTTTAGACACAACAAGTCCCCAGTTGACATGTACCAAAATATATATGTTGAAATAAGACATTGTATACATATTTACACGATACATAAAGTAGTCTTTAAAGTGTTAAACTACTGACTGTACCAAATCACTGATTTTCTTTGACGCTAATTCGAAATAATTACTGATTTCAGATACTGTCTTCTAACGTGGATTTATATGGTCTTTTACTCAATCGTTATAAAATTTGGTTAAAAGTTAATGAAAAACTTAAAATTTTAAAATAACTTTATGTCAACTAAATGTTATAATATAATTAAAGACGACGTTTCGTTTCACTGAGTCAATATGTATATATACATATATATACAAGAGAAAGTATAATAAAAGGAAATACCAAATAGTGCCTTATAATTTATATCAAGGGACAAGACATGTCATCCTGGAACAATAAAAGTCAATCATTATAATTAGTGTGTTATTCACCTTTATTAACCAAAGTATAAACTATATGACCGAGTACTAGATTAGAAGGTAACTTTAATTTCTCAGTTTTAATAAAAAGGTCTCTCTATAATACCAACATCACTATTAGATTACCCCTACTTTACATAGATAGAGACATTCATGTGATATGACACAGGAATTCAGTAAATACATGTTAATAATATAACTTACCCGAAGGGTCTACCGTGGTCTCCATTTCTTGGTCCCTAGCTAAGGACCCAGCCTTCTACGGAACGTCCTTCTTTACCGTTGTACCTGTCTCTCCGGACTGACCGGTGTGACGTACCCCAGTGTTCTCAACTTGGGTTGACTCGTTGATTTGGTGACGGTGGTAATCTTACTTACCCTACGGACGACACCTTCTGAAGAAAAAAGACTCACTACGAGAGTGGTATTTAAAACTTGGATTCGACTTATGAATCAAAGGGGACTCTATAAAAGTGGTCGATAACTGTTTTTATAGTTACTAACGGGTGACCGAGTCGTTCTTGATCCGGTCGGAAATTCTTAACATTACTCTCAATGTCGGGTAGTCCAGTACTTTTACGTTTAAACGCCTTTGTATTAAAGGGAAGACTAAACTTCTCTTATAATAAGTAACAATCCCTTAAAGTGGGAATTGTAGATCGAACCCCTTTCCCTACGTTCTGTGTTTTAGACTCTGAATTTAAAAGTCTACAATGAAGGTCCTCAAAGAAAGGGAAAGGAACTCTTTTTCTTGACTTTTACTACGACAATTTACCCCAGTGATCCTCAGCCTATACTGACTCGCTGAAGTGAAAGTGAAAAGTAAAAGTATGTAACCTCTTCCTTTACCGTTGGGTGAGGTCACAAGAACGGACCTCTTAGGTTCCCTGCCCCCTCGGACCACCAGACGGCAGATACCCCAGCGTCTCTCAGTCTGTGCTGACTTCACTGAATCGTCGTTTCACGATATAAGTTATACGGTCATGTAAACCTTTTGAGTCGTCATCGGTGTCCTGACCTTTTCCAGTCAAAAGTTAGGTTAGGGTTTCTTCTCGTTACGGTTTCTTACAAGTTTAATAGTGTGTTGACGTGCGTAAACTGTACGATCATTTCATTACGAGTTTTAAGAGGTTTGATCCGAAGTTGTCATACACTTGGCTCTTTAAGATCTATAAGTTCGACCTAAATCTTTTCCGTCTCCTTGGCCTCTAGTTTAACGGTTGTAGGCAACCTAGTATCTTTTTCGTTCTTTTAAGGTCTTTCGTAGATAAAGATGAAGTAACTGATACCATTTCGGACACTGACACACCTAGTGTTGATTGACACCTTTTAAGAAGTTTTCTACCCTTATGGTCTGGGGGAATGTACGGAGGACTCTGTAGACATACGTCCAGTTCTTCGTTGTCAATCTTGACCTGTACCTTATTACCTGACCAAGTTTTAACCCTTTCCTCATGTAGTTCCGACATATAACAGTGGGACGAACAAATTGAAGATACGTCTCATGTAGTACGTTTTACGCCCCAACCTACTTCGTGTTCGATCTTAGTTCTGACGGCCCTTTTTACAGTTATTGGAGTCTATACGTCTACTGTGGTGGGAATACCGTCTTTCACTTCTCCTTGATTTTCCGGAGAACTACTTTCACTTTCTCCTCTCACTTTTTCAACCGAATTTCGAGCTGTAAGTCTTTTGATTCTAGTATCGTAGGCCAGGGTAGTGAAGTACCTTTTATCTATCCCTTTCTCACCTTTGTCACAGTCTGAAATAAAACCCCCCGAGGTCTTAGTGACGTCTACCACTGACATCGGTACTTTAATTTCTTACGAACGAGGAACCTTCTTATCGATACTGTTTGGATCTATCGTATAAGTTTTCGTCTCTGTAATGAAACGGTTGTTCCAGGTAGATCAGTTTCGATACCAAAAAGGTCATCAGTACATACCTACACTCTCGACCTGGTATTTTTTTCCACTCGTGACTTCTTGCCTACGAAAAATTGACAACATGACCTCCTCTTAGAACTCTCAGGGAACCACACGTTCCTCTAGTTTGGTTAATCAGGATTTCCTTTAGTTGGGACTTTTAAGTAACCTCCCTGATTACGACTCCGACTTCGAGGTTATGAAAACGGTGGACTACACTTCTCAACTGAGTGACCTTTTCTGGGACTACGGCCCTCTCTGACTTCCGTCTTCCTCTTCCACTACTGTCTCCTACTTTACCAACCTACCGTAGTGGTTGAGTTATCTGTACTCAACTCGTTCGGAACCCTCTATCACTTCCTGTCCCTTCGGACCACACGACGTCAGGTACCCCAGCGTTTCTCAGTCTGTGTTGGCTCACTGACTTGGTGTTTCTCGAGTATCAACTCAAGGAGAAGACCTTAGACTCTCAGTGGATAAGGTGCCGACCGGAGAGGGGTTCCCGGCAGGTGTAGTTAGTAACCAACGGATTTCCCCCTTCCCTTCTTTCCTTCCTGGTCGGGGGTACGGAATTAATTCCTGTTAAGAATTCTCGATATATATCGGTCTCGATGAAATAACGTTGACATTCTCTCAAAGTTAGAGAGGGAGACGGATTAGGATGAAGAAAGTTACGGAACAGTATGATTTACTTCATTTACTCTGTTTCTTTTTATAGTATACTATAGAAAATATACGTCTTAGACTTTTTTTACTATATTTATTTGAAAGTATATGTTTTGTCTTTGTCTGAGTGTCTAAATCTCTTGTTAGAATGACAATGGTCCCCCATCTCACCCTCCCGTCTCCTTTATATATCTACCCCTCAATCCCTAACTGTACATGTGTGACAATATATATCTTATCTATTGGCTGTTCCTGGATGACATATCGTGTTCCTTGAGACGAGTTTTAAGACATTATTGGATTTAACCCTTTATTAAACCTTTTCTTATCTATATATACTTTTCTTACCCCAAGGGACTACCGAATCTGACATTTTCTTAGGTGGACATTACATCCTCTAGGTCCAACCTAGGGATCTAACCCTTCTAAGGAACCTCTTCCCTTACCGTTGGATGAGGTCATAAGAACCGACTTCTTAAGATATCTGTCTCCTCGGACCACGTGATATCAGGTACCCAAGTGTTTTATAGATTGTACTGACTCGTTGATTGTAAAAGTGGCAAAAAGTACCTTCCTTACTGACAGTGACTCCCGATAGTTAAGTGACCTCTTTTTGTTAATTTTGACCTCTATGAATTAATGGTTAAATTCCATTTTACACTTTCAGTGTCTCTAAGAAACCGTCGTGTACTTCTTAGAGACGAGATGATATTGATTTTCCGTTTCTTTCGATCTTGACTTAATATTTTAATTGGAAAGTCTCTTCTCACTTGAACACTTCACGGTTCTGGTTATGGACCTAATGATTTGGACCTTACCCTTACAGATCCAGAAATGTGAGTTTTGAAAATTTATGGGTATAAGAGAACCGGAAAGACCCGGGTAGTCTTCGCCAGATAAGGAGAAACAATTTTTAGTCGTAAGGAGAGAATGAACTTCTGTTACCCTTCTGAGGACAGAAAGTTATGTCGTGTACAAGGAGAGTTCTAGATAGGGTATCCCCGGAGGTCCTTAACTTCTTTTCCAGTTCTTAGGTACTCCTTCGTGGTACTTTATACTTTCGTTGTAATATGTCATTACTAAGTTGGTCAGGAAGTATCTTTGGATACCAATAAGTGAGTCCATTAGTATGGGATCTTATGGACCTTTAATTTTTCAGTGAAAATAATAAGTCCTTGAGTTCCATAAGGTCAATAGGTACAGTTTCATCCTTGTGTATCATTATTTATCAAAGTGAATGAGTAACCTTTTCTGGAACTACGACCCTTTCTAACTTCCGTCCTTTTCTTCCCCTGTTGTTTCCTACTCTACCAACCTACCGTAGTGACTGAACTACCTGTACTCAAACTCATTCGAAACCCGCAACCACTACCTGTCCCTTCGGACCGTACGACGTCAGGTACCCCAACGGTTCTCAGTCTGTGTTGACTCGTTGACTTGACTTGATTTGACTTGACTCCAGGTCAAATGTTTTACCCCGCACTCCGGATCTTTTTAGGTCATTAGTACAGGAGAGAGGACGAAATAACCTTATTTGTATGAACTATCAATTGTCTGAGGTAGAGAATGGGGTCCAACGACCGAACTGGAAACTTCTGTTCTCGGTAGTTATCCCTTCTGGTTCGTCTACAGAGACAAGTCTAAACTGTCATTCATTGATCCGATGACCCACCGGACTCTTCTTAAACCTGTCCTGGTCGGTGATTTTTAGGGTACCTCCCTCCTCGGACCATCCGACGTCAGGTACCCCAGCGGTTCTCAGCCTGTGCTGACTCACTGAAGTGAAAGTGAAAAGTGAAAGTACGTAACCCCTTCCTTTACCGTTGGGTGAGGTCACAAGAACGGACCTCTTAGAGTCCCTGCCCCCTCGGACCACCCGACGTCAGATACCCCAACGTGTCTTAGCCTGTACTGACTTCACTGAATCGTCGTCGTCGTCGTCGTCGGTGTTTTGTTCGGTGAATCTGATCGTTTTTACAATGTCCACTTCTCTTAGATCTTATCCGTCTTCTCTTAATCCTGTTATCCATAGTCAACATCAGAGGTCTGGACAACGTAGTGGACTCGACAAAAAATTATGTATAAACTTACTATTATGAAACCTACATAGTGTAATTTCTTTAATATGGTAATTTAACTATAATTGAGAAATTTTTGCACCGACGAACTTTTAAAATTTATTTTATACATCGAATATAAACACCGAACACCATACAAAGACAACGTGTCCAAACTAAATATCATAGACGTCGTTTTTTAAAGTGGAGATTATCCTATGATAGTCGACGGTTTACGTACACTAAATCGGTTATCTTATCCTCGATAAAATCCATCAATACCGGACGTCTCCCCTACAAGTATTATGTGAGATAACTCTTTGACTTTTTCAGTAAGAAGGTAGACTGAGGAAAGAGGTAGAAATGTCCGTATAGTATTGGTGGTCGGTACTTCGTTCTCTCCTACAACGTCTTTAGACTAATAAGGTATTAAAATTTTGTAATACCCTCAGAAGGGATTTACAAAACACTTGAGTTTTAGACATAGATATAGTAATGTAGTTTGTTCATAGGAACGTCGTCAAACTGGACATAACTAACATCTTCCAGGGTGTTATCTTCGAGGATGTTATCTTCGAGGATGTCTAGACGTCCGTACCTCCTTCACGTAGAATTTTGACTTTTAAGATTTTTTTTCATGTCAGTAACGTAAGACCGTTGTCTCAAATTTTATTTCGTCATTGGTGTTATAAGTCAGTAGGTGGTATGTTAATAGACAACATTAGAGGTGAAGGTCTGGACCTATCAATTTATCGTTATATATTTGTTTGTTGTAGTTTCACGGAAAAACCGATTGACGGTGGGACGGTGAAGACTTGACTTCGGTTAATATTACTGTAGTAGGATCAAAGTACAGGAAATGACTGGAAGGATGAATACAACGGTTTTACATAATTTAAAGAGAAGATGTTAGACAGAAAAGGAAAACGGAAACAAAGAAATTTATTATTGAACTGTAGTAAACTGGAGTTGGATGTTAAAACCGACTATTATAGTGACTCGTTAAGTGAATGTATTTACCCGAGAGTATTAATAGACAACACAGTGTCTTTTTTAGTACGTTTTTTCTTACTTAAAAATACTATGCCTTGATATCTTTGAAGAGTATGGGGGTAATCCGTCAATTCTACTCTACAAGATAGTTCAACATCGATACATCGAAGATACGATGATATTTATAATTTTATATATGAATCACTTAAGTGGACGTGTACAAATAGAATCTTAAGAGATTCATTTTCAGTGAGACTGGTGATTTAACTTTTACCATAGGTTAACCGACTATAGAAGTTTATACTAACTCAGAACTTATACAAACTTTTAGACGTTTAAGATTCTTCCTTTTGATTTCAGTGATAAATATATAAACTTTCTCTTAATTATAGAAACCTTACAGTTTTACCCTTCAATGAAAAGACCTTTTTTTATACCGAGTCAATTATTTCTTATAAATGACTACTATACATTATTTTACACACGATCAGATATAATACTATAACTGAATAGACACTTAAGTATATACGATTAATTCAGATCTCGATAATGGTAACAAGTTGGTACTCCGAAGATTAAACTAATTTCTTTTTTTTAAGAAGTGAAAGTGTCTACAAATTTTCTGACACTTAATTTTCTGACACTTATTGTAACGGGAAAGAAATAGTATAGGAGTCATAAATCGTGTTACAAACCGTATGTAAAACATAATTATGTATACGACATTTATTAAATTATCAGAGTTTAAATTTCTCATGATCGTCTAGTATTAGTAAGTTTAGTCCCTTACATGACAAGTTAATACCCAAGTTCAGGATAGTAAATGACTCGTACACTGAAAACTACTTAATAAAGTAGAGAGAAAATAGAAGAATAGACTTTTTATCCATATCCATATTCTTATCGAGATCGGAGTAGTCTTTTGGTACTCCTTATTTGTCAATCATGTACATTTTGAAATTCTTGTCATATGTATCGTATCAATTTTCGATTTATAAAATAATTTATCTTCGTGAATAGACATAAAATCTTAAACACTCAAGAAAAATGTGTATTGAATGTTATAGAACACTGGATCCCTTCTGACATAATAATCTGACCAAATGTCAACTTCTTTGTTTCCAGGTTCCAGGGTGATAGTCTTTCCTCGTTTTGGTCCTGAACTTAGGTTCAAGAGACTTATACTTAAGATTTATAAAAGATGATATACGTCAATTTTCCCAAAGAAACCTTAAAAAAGGGATTATCACAGACTTTACACAACAATAAATGAGTCATTTAGTACAGACTGAGAAAACGTTGGGGTCCGAGGAGACAGGTAGCCTGAAGGGTCCGTTCTCATGATCTTACCCACCGGTTAAGGAGGTCCCATAGAAGGGTTGGGTCTATAGTTTTAGTGTAGAGGACGTGATGTCCATCTAAGAAATGGTGACTCGGTGGTCCCTTCGGGACAGTCTTTATACTCATATCTGTAATTTATTAGAAGTATCTTAACAACCCTGAGTAATGAGAGTCATTATCATTTTTTATTTGTACTACTTACTAGTCGAAGAAAAAAGTCACTAGACAGGTACACTAGTACCTACTAAGAATTCGTTGTCGACCTACCGTGTGACAACTCTCCCAATTACGAATTTAATCAACTATTTCCCGGGGTCCCTCAACTCCTCCTCTTCCCCTGTTTGAAAAAAAAGATGTAAGGAAGGAGAATCAGTGTATTCTGAAAAAAAGGAATTCGATACTCAACAATACCGTTGTTAGATAAAGAAGATACTGATTTAAAGAAATTCGGGTCTTGATTACTAATATTTTGTTTTGTTGTGTAGAACGAGTTCCCATACAAAAAGGAAATCGAGACATGATTACTGATATATTGTTGTTACATAGAACGAGTTGTTATACAAAGAGGAAGAATGTCTCGGAAGACTTATTAGAACACTAGAATTCTGTATACGGTACCCTGACCGAAACCATTCTGGAAAGATAACAACTATTGGTTGACTTTTTCATAGTTAGTACACGATTGTTTTATTACGAGTTTTAAGAGGTTCGGTCCGAAGTTGTCATGTAGTTGTCACTTTACGGTCTACAAGTTCAACCTAAATCTTTTCCGTCTCCTTGGTCTCTAGTTTCTCGGTTGTAGACAACCTAGTATGTTTTTCGTTCTTTTACGGTCTTTTTGTAGATGAAGACGAAATAACTAATACGGTTTCGGAAGCTGACACATCTAGTGTTATTTGACACCTTTTAAGACTTTCTCTACCCTTATGGTCTGGTAGACTGGATGGAGGACTCTTTAGACGTAGGTCCATTTCTTCGTTGTCAATTTTGGTCTGTACCTTGTACCTGACCAAAGTTTAACCCTTTCCTCATGCAGTTCCGACGTATAACAGTGGGACGAATAAATTGAATAAACGTCTCATGTAGTACACTCGACGACCTGATCTACTTCGTGTTCGACCCTTGTTCTAATGACCCTCTTTATCGTTATTAGAGTCTATGTGTCTACTGTGGTGGGAAATGACGTCTTTCACTTCTCCTTGATTTCTCGAATGACCACTTTCACTTTTTCCTGTCACTTTTTTGAACCGATCTTCGGGTTGTAAGTCTTTTGATTCTAGTACCGTAGGTCAGGATAGTGAAGTACCGTTTATCTACCCCTTTGTCACCTTTGTCACCTTCTGAAACACACACACACACCCGTCCCACCCCCCACGAGATTTTAGTGACGTCTACCACTGTCGTCGGTACTTTAATTTTCTGTCAACAAGGAACCTTCTTTTCGATACTGTTTGGATCTGTCGTGTAATTTTTCGTCTCTGTAATGAAACGGCCTTTTCCAGGCAGATCAGTTTCGATACCAAATAGGTCATCAGTACATACCTACATATCTCAACCTGATATTTCTTTCGACTCGTGACTTTTTAACTACGAAAACTTAACACCACAACCTCTTCTAAGTACTCTCGGGGAACCTGACGTTCCTCTAGGTTGGTCAGGAAGGATTTCCTTTAGTCAGGACTTATAAGTAACCTTCATGACTATGACTTCGACTTTCAGGTTTTGAAACCGGTGGACTATACTTCTCGACTGAGTAACCTTTTCTGGGACTACGACTCTTTCTGACTTCCGTCCTCCTCTTCCCCTACTGTCTCCAACTCTACCAACCTACCGTAGTGGTTGAGTACCTGCACTCAGACTCATTTGAGGCCCTCAACCACTACCTGTCCCTCCGGACCGCACGACGTCAGGTACACCAGCGTTTCTCAGCCTGTACTGACTCACTGACTTGACTTGACTTGACTTTTACATATATTTCGGGGTGGGTGGATCACCCACCCGGTGAGAGACGGGGGAACACTCCAGATACAGTCTTCGAAAGAGATAGGGAAAATATGACATTATTTTGAAAAGGGGTATTTAAGACTCGGGGACTTCGGTACGATGAACAGGGTTTCGGTTTAAGAGAGGAAGACTCTAGTGTTTAGACTGTGGTAAGTGACATTCGACAGCGATAACGTATCCAACTGTCAAAGATAGACCGGAGTTTCAAGTATTAGATTTTCTTCTTTATGTCCTCTCCACCTACTTACCGTCTCATCCTTCTGGTACTTGAGTGGAGGAGGGTGACTGTGTGGTTTTAATATTGGTGAATGTCTCATTGATAGATACTTTTGTTGGTCTTCCGACCGTCTTTTAAAAAAGGTGTTGACTTGTATACTTCTTCCTTGGTGTTGTTCTGTCCATCCTCCCCGTTTCTGAGTAAATCCTAGGTATGTGGACCCGACCACTGGGGGTTTGTCCTTTTGATAGTGTTTATATCCCTATGAGGAGTTCATCACTCCCTAGGTTCGGGGTGTAGTCCAAGACATGAGATTCAAAAGATTTGACCCTTCTACTTGAGGGTCTTGGACCGAAACTTTTAGTCATCCCCGAGTACAACTCCTCCCTTCTCCCGATATCCTTTGGCTGTGAAGTGAGTATATCCTGTACGTGTTTTAGAGTGTAGGAGGTTCAGGGTCGTGTCTCTTTCATGAAACTTACTTCGGCCCCAGTCTGGGTGAACCGAGAATAGAACCTCTCGGAGGTCCTCTACGTCCTACAGTGACCCTGAAGGGGACTCCTCCGTGTACGACCGTCGTCGATAAAAACTTTCGAATAAAATGGTACTATTATGACGTGATTGTTCTCGGAAAAACCTTAGGAGGGAGGTCGTATAATCACGACCCCTGGGTCGGTCGGGTGACCATCTGGTCTTCGTTGGGACTCGGACGGTTCAGGTTCGTGTGTAGTAAGTTTCTGGGACGGTGTTCAAGGGAGTCTATACGTCTTTCAGTGTGTACCTGTCTCGGGGTGGATGGTCACCCGGTCGTGGTCGGGACTCAAGGGACCCGGTAAATCGGTTGGTGTGTCCTTCGGATGAGGAGGGAGATCTCCCGGTGTCAGTATTGTGTTTCGTCCTGAGTGTCCGTTGTTGTGTGTGTATGGTTTTCATTCTTCCTTTTCATTAAAGGTCCGTTTACTTTTGCATTTCTTTTGACTTCATCGTTATGAAAAAAGTCTGTTTTATGTGAAATTTTATCTATGACATTATTCTCTGTTTCTTCCTGTAATGTATTATTATCTCTCTATTTAGGTTGTTCTTCCATGTCATTAATATTTATATATATATAAAATATATCGTATATCATATATATATCATATATATATCATATAAACATATATATCATTAATATTCGTATATATAAATATATTAATATTTATATATATAACTTGTGTCCTCGTGGATATATGTATTTCGTTTATGATTATTTGTATTTTACTCTCTGACTGTCAGTATGTTATTATTGTCTCCTGAAATTGTGGGGGAAATGTAGTTACCTGTCCAGTAGGTCTTTCGTTTAGTCATTTTTTGGTTATTGAAATTTACTGTTTAACATAGTTATCTCAATAATCTACATATTTCTTATAAAATAGGTTTTTATCTTATATGTAAGAAAAGTTTACATGTACCTTTTAAGAGGTCTTATCTAGTGTTCGATCTGGTGTTTTGTTCAGAGTTATTTAAATTCTTCTGATTTTTGTATATTTTTGTAGTAACAATTGGTATTGTTGAAGTCGTACTGTTAGTCGAAATTCTAATCTTTTTTTTTTTGATGTGCTTGTGTATTTTAGATTCGTAGGGTACCCAGTGACTACTTTAGTTTCTCCTTTACTTTTTTTTTATGTACCTCTGTTTTTAACTTTATGTTGTTAGGTTTTAGATACCTTACGTCGTTTTCGTCAAGTTTCTCCCTTCACATCTCACTATGTTTTGATGGAGTTCTTCGTTTGTTTTTAGAGATTGTTAAACTGGAATTTCGATTCCCTTGATCTCTTTCCTTTGTTAATTTTTTCTTTTTTCAGTCGTCCCACTTTTTATTATATCTAATCTCACCTTTATTTATTTTGTTTATGATTTTTATGTTATCTTTTTAGTTATTTTGATTGTCGGTCAAGAAACTTTTCTATTTGTTTTAAAAAGTCAAGTCTAGAAAGTCAAGTCAAGTCAGCGAGTCAGTACAGGTTGAGAAACACTGGAGTACTTGACGTCGTGCGGTCCGAAGGGACAGGTAGTGGTTGAGGGTCTCAAGTGGGTTTGAGTACAGGTAGCTCAGCCACTACTGTAGGTCGGTAGAGTAGGACCCAGTAGGGGAAGAGGAGGACGGGGGTTAGGGAGGGTCGTAGTCCCAGAAAGGGTTACTCAGTTGAGAAGTGTACTCCACCGGTTTCATTGACCTCAAAGTCAAAGTCGTAGTAAGGAAGGTTTCTTTAGGATCCCGACTAGAAGTCTTACCTGACCAACCTAGAGGAACGTCAGGTTCCCTAAGAGTTCCCAGAAGTTGTGGTGTCAAGTTTTCATAGTCGAGAAGTCACGAGTCGAAAGAAATATCAGGTTGAGAGTGTAGGTATGTACTGGTGACCTTTTTGGTATCGGAACTGATCTGCCTAGAAGAAACTGTTTTATCACAGAGACGAAAAATTATACGATAGATCCAACCAGTATTGAAAAGAAGGTTCCTTGTTCGCAAAAAATTAAAGTACCGACGTCGGTGGTAGACGTCACTAAAACCTCGGGTCTTTTTATTTTAGTCCGTGACAAAGGTGACAAAGGGGTAGATAAACGGTACTTCACTATTCTGGCCTACAGTACTAGAATCAAAAGACTTACAACTTGAAATTCGGTTGAAAAAGCGAGAGGAAAAAGTGAAAGTAGTTCTCGGAGATCAAGAAGAAGTGAAAGACGGTATTCCCACCACAGTAGACGTATAGACTCCAATAACTATAAAGAGGGTCGTTAGAACTAGGGTCGAACACGAAGTAGGTCGGGTCGCAAAGAGTACTACATGAGACGTATCAGAGCGATTTCTCTCTAGAAATCGGTCTGAGTAGTGCCTCTTTTTTCTAGTTCCCTAGTTTAGTTATTTTAATCTTTACTTTTTTTTCAATATTAATTATAGTGTTTTTATGTTAGTACTCTCTAATGACACTTGTTAATATGTGGTTATTTTACTTATCGGATACTCTGTACATATTTAAGGAATTTTACATGTTAGAGAGTTCTGACTTGGTCCTTCTTTATCTTTTACATTTGTCTGACTAATAGTCATTATTTTAGTTAAGTCATTAGGTTTTTTTAGGGTTTTTTGTTTTCGGGTCCTGATCTACAGAAGTGTCCATTTAAGATGTTTTATATATTTCTTTTTAATTGTAGATAAGAAGAGTTTGATAAGGGTTATTAACGTCTTCCTTACGAAGGTTTGAGTAAGAGTAGTTTCTGTAGTGGGACTATGGTTTAGGTCTGTTTTTATAGTGTATGTTCTTTCTTTTAATGTTCCGTTATAATTACTACTTGTATCTACGTTTTTTAGAGTTGTTTTATAATCGTTTGACTTAAGTTTTATAATTTTCTTAGTATTTGGTAATAGTTCACCCTAAATAGGGTCCTTACGCGTCTACCGTATTATAGGTGTTTTGTCTGTTGCACTATGTGACATAGTCGTTTGACTTCTTATTTTTAGTTTACTGGTAGAGTTGTTTACGTCTTATTGAAAAACTGTTTTAAGCTGTATGTTAATACTATAAAAAAATTTTTCGGAGAGTTGTTTCAGTTATTTCTCCCTTGTATGGAGTTGTACTATTTACAGTATATGCCGTTTGAGCATCGGTTATAGTATCAGTTGTCACTTTTCGACTTTCGTAAAGAAGATTTTACTCTTTGTTCTACTCCTACGACAGAGAGAAGTGAAAATAAGTTCTATTACAACCTTCAGGATCTGTGTGTCCGTCAGTCTTTTCTTTTTTATTTATTTTCTTTGGGTTTAACCTCTTCTTTATTTTGACAGTGACAGACGTCCACTGTACTATGTTATATCTCTTTTAGGATTTTTGTGATAATTTTTTCTGTACTCTTGATGATTTACTTAAGTCACTTCAAAGTCCTATTGTCTAATTATATATCTGTAAACAACACGAAGATATGTGATTGATCCTTGATAATCTTTTTAATTCTTTTATTAGGGAAAATGTTAATGTAGTTTTTCTTTTTTTATTGTTCCTTATTTAGTTTCCTTTCTCCATTTTCCGAACATTAGTCTTTTGATGTTCTACTACCAATTTCTTTAACTTCCACTGTGTTTACCTTTCTATATGGTACGAGTATTTAACTTTCTTAATTATAACAATTTTACTGTTACGATGGGTTCTATTAGATGTCTAAGTCACCTTAAGACTAGTTTTATAGTATCCATAAAAAGTATTTTGATATTGTTCATTAAGATTTTAAACATCTCTTTGTGTTTTATAGGGTTTATCGGTTTCGTTAGAACTCTTTCTTGTTTCGACCTTCGTAGATCAAGGGACTAAAGTTTACTATGATGTTTCAATACCATTACTTTTCTCATACCATGACTGTTTTTCTGTCCGTGTAACTAGTTACGTGATCTTATCTCTCGGGTCTTTATTTAGATATTAATTTACCAGTTAATTAGAAGTTGCTTTTTTCTATTATTGTATTTTACCCCTTATCCTTTGGAGAAGTATTCACCACAATTATTTTTAATGTATCGATGTACGTTTTTTGAGTTTGACTCGATGAAAGAGTATGGTACATGTTTTTATTTGTGTTTTATCTAATTTCTGGATTTATATTCTGGACTTTGGTATTTTGTGGATCTTCTTTTGAGTCCGTCATACGAGAAACTGTAGTCAGAATCGTTATCTAAAACCCTAGACAGAGATTCCGTTCCCTTTATTTTCGTTTTAATTTATTTACCCTGATGTAGTGTGATATTTTGGAAGACGTGTCGTTTCCTTTGATAGTTGTTTCACTTTTCCACCGGATGACTTATCGTCTTCTATAACCGTTAATTACATAGACTACTCCCCAATTATGGGTTTTATATGTTTCTTGAGTATGTTGAGTTGTAGTTTGTTGGGTCAACTTTTTGTCTCCTAGATTAATAGTCTCTTTACGTTTAGTTTGGTGTTACTCTGTAGTGGACTGTCCACATTTAGACAGTTTTACCAACAGTAGTTTTTTTTTTTTTTTCTGTTCTTTATTATTTATAACTTCTCCTATGTCTCATTTCCCTTTGAAAACACGGGACAACCACCCTTGCGTTTAACCGTATTGGTGATACTTTTTGTTATACTTACAATGAGTGTCTTTAAAAATTTTCTTGATGTAATCTTAGGTCGTTAAGATGAAGACCGGTAAGAAACTTCTTTTTATGATTAAGTTTTAAAATATACGTAGGTATACAAGTAATGTCGTAATAAATGTTTTAGGTTCTATGTCTTCGTTGTATTTACAGGTCGTTACCTACTTGTCTATTTCTTATGTACCAGATCTATATATTATCTTATAATGAGTCGGTATTTTTTACTTTAGGACGATAAACGATGTCGTACCTATCTGGATCTCCTATAATACGATGTACTTCATTCAGTCTCTCTCTTTCCTTTTATGGTATACTAAAGTGAACATACACTTTAAAATTTTTACTTTGTTTGTTTTACTTTTGTCTGAGTATCTATGTCTCTAGTTTGTTCATAAACGGTTTTACCTCCTTTCAACTCAATCCTCCGTTTTATTCACTTCCCCTAATTCTCCAAGTTTGGAGATCAATATTTCATTTATTTAATACCTCTATATTAAATGTCATATTCCTTATAACGGATATCATAACATTATTAAAACATACCCCTGTCTACCAATGATCTGAATGTCCCAGTAGTAAAGTATTACATACGTTACAGTTTAGGGACACGTTATTTTGACTTTGATTGTTTTATGACATGTAGTTGATATAAAATTATTTTTATATTTATCATCCATATATTTTCTTCTTTCCCTTATATATGTGTACGTATATATTGTACTTCTCAACGACGTCTCTCTCCAGTTTGTTTTCTCGTATATCGTATGTCTTTTTACGACTCTGGAACACCATATATTATTTAACGGGTCAGAACTCTGTGTACCTCGAGGAAGGATCCTTTCCTTCAATAGAATTTGGTTACATACATTCTAGTACAAAAGTAGAATATATTTTGACTTCACACCTGTTAAAGATGAAACGTAATAATGAGAGTGTTTGGTTATCTCCTCACGTTTAATTAATTTTTTTTTTTTTTGGAATCCTTTGTTGAACGTTTTTAACTTTTTGACGTTAGTGTAACTGAGATTAAAGTGACCTAGGAAAATAAAAGTGGAGATGATGATCGTAACTAGTTTCGGTTGTAGTGTAGAACGGACCTGAAAGTGTTACCGGAAGAACGACTAGGGAGACGAAGGTAAGACCGAGGTTATGTTAGGTACGAAGTATGTCTCTGACCTCGGTAATAGGATTTTATGCTTAGTCTAACGGGGAAAATACGAAGAATTTAAGGGGTTACCGACGAGTACTAGGAACCTTCCTTTAGGTTTAAGAAAAGTACCGAATTTTTTGGGATCCCTAAACGAATACAAAGACTAGAGTTAGTATGGTCTGAAACTGGTAAGACCGGAAAAAAAGACAAGGATAGAGTCCTGAAACGTATTCGAGAAGGTAGACGGAGTTTATGAGAAATAGAGAAGTAGGTATGTCTAAAGTTGAATTTACAGTGAAAAAATTTATCCGAACTGAACTGTTGGGTTAGTTTTCACTGACGAATTGGTGTGGTGACCATAAAATTGAGAGACATGTTGTGATAGTTCTATACGACGGAAGAATGAATGGATAAGTTAGAAAAAAATAGTGTATAAAAACTTGTATATATAAGTACAACCATATGTAAATCATGATAAACAAACGAATAAAAAGGGGAGGGAGGTGGGTAACGTACCTCATCCGTTACCGTGGGATGAGGTCATGAGAACGGAGCTTTTAGGGTACCTGTCTCCTCGGACCATCCGAGGTCAGGTACCCCAGCGATTCTCAGCCCGTGCTGACTCGTTGAAGTGAAAGTCAAAAGTGAAAGTACGTAACCTCTTCCTTTACCGTTGGGTGATGTCATAAGAACGGACCTTTTAGGGTCCCTGTCTCCTCGGATCACCCGACGGTAGATACCCCAGCGTCTCAGCCTGTGTTGACTTCACTGAATCGTCGTCGTCGTCGGTGGTGACGTTTTTTAAATTCAAGGATTCTTATCCCTCGAACGAACAAGACAAGTGGTCATATAGAGGTCGAGGTTATTGTTACGGGTCGTGTATTACCCGTAAAATTGTTTACTTATAAATTAAGTTCGTTTATCTTGGTTACTCGTAAACCGTATATGAGGTTTTCACCTAGTACGACCTGGACTTCTACAACTTTAGAAAATAAGGTGTACTAGTTATAACCCCTTTAGTCTCCGACTCTCATTCAAGGACGGTCTACGTTTTCGACTTGTCTGATAATTCTTCGAGTAGGAAACCGTTGATATCATGGGTTTCCGAAAGCGTAAAAAAGGTAGGGTCAAAACAGTATACTAAACATAAATCTACCTCTTATTTCTATCAACTAACGACATCATTGAAATGACTGACGAAATTTCAATTACGGTAAAAGTTAAAAAAAAATTTATCTCATTTTAATAAAGACTGACGTTTTCCTTCCACGATAAATCATTAGATTTAGGTAGAGACATGAATTTTACTCAGAGACAGGGATCGTAATCAATATGTTGACGGGTGAGACGTAAAATTCACTTAGCATCGGTGTTCCCGAATGAGTCGACTCAACGAAGAATTAGGATAGTTGAGTTGACTCTTGGTAGGAAAAGGTGGGTGTATGTGAATTGAGAGTTCAGATTTTAGGTTTCTTTATAAATTTAATAATTTCAGTTAGAACACTCTGTCCTAAACAACGTGACTTCCGTTTTTTAAATTTCTTTAAGGTTACATTTAAACTTGATTGTAACCGATTGGTTCCGAAGAAGGTTTTAATTTGGTCATTCTATTATGACCAATACAAAACTACAGAACAAAATCACTGGTTAAAACTCGTAATGAAAATACAGAATCATAAAAATAACAAGGATATTATACCTCAAGTATTGTCATTTTGTCAATTTATAGATAACTCATAGACGATACGAATGTGGTGATGTGAAATACGAGATCCGAATTTTTCATCCTTCAGTTTTAAGCACGACATATCCAAGATTTAGGGGACTAAGTCCTGTTAGTTCATATGTTCATCTGGAATGTTGTCATCAGCTTTATTCTTCTTCGTCATAATTTGACACTTGGTTTCGTTACTATCCGTCTTAAAAGTCTTAAAAATTTACCCTTCCTTCCTCTATTAAATAATCCGTCTCTACCTCCTAAGGTTGTTTAGCGGAGTAAAAAGTCCGACTGAGTTTCTCTCTTTTCATAATGTGAAAAAACCGTTTCTAATATTTAAATCCTTATTACTCAACAAAACACCTCCTTTCACTATTTAGACCAAACTCTTTAAAAATCGTGTTCCTTTGGTGTTTTGTACGTTTATTACTACAGATCATCTGTCAACCTTTACACATCAATCTCGAAACATCGCTTCAGTCCCTCTTCTCGACAACTTGACCCTCAGTAAAAGTTCTTCGGTATTTTTCAACGATGTTAGAACTTACCATTCTTGACTTAATACCCACAACCCCCACATTACTCTATTTAAACGTCATAAGACCCTTCTTATTTTTCTGTGTCGTTTTCCTCTGTTGCCCTTTGTCGGTTCGTTTCTCTTTGATTTCTCGGAGAACTACTTTCACTTTCTCCTCTCACTTTTTCGACCTAATTTTGAGTTGTAAGGTTTTGTTGTTTCTAGTAGTGTAGGTCAGGGTAGTGAAATACCGTTGACCTACCTCTTTGTTACTTTTGTCACTGTCTGAAATAAAAGAGTCCGAGATTTTAGTGACGTCTACCACTGATGTCGGTACTTTAATTTTCTGTGAACGGGGAACCTCCTTTTCGATACTGGTTGGATCTGTCGTATAACTTTTCGTCTCTGTAATGAAACGACTGTTTCCAGGCAGATCAGTTTCGATACCAAAAAGGTCATCAGTACATACCTACACTCTCAACATGGTATTTCTTTCGATTCGTGGTTTCTTGACTACGAAAACTTGACACTATAACCTCTTCTGAGAACGATCAGGGAACCTGACATTCCTCTAGTTTGGTCAGTCAGGATTTCCTTTGGTTAGGACTTTTAAGTAACGTTCCTAACTACAACTTCCACTTCGAGGTTATGAGACCGGTGGACTACACTTCTCGACTGAGTAATCTTTTCTGGGACTGTGACCCTTTTTAACTTCTGTCCTCTTCTTCCCCTGTTGTCTACTCTACCAACCTACCGCAGTGGTGGAGTTTCCTGTACTCAAACTCGTTCGAGGTCCTCAACCACTATTTGTCCCTTTGGACCGCACGACGTCAGGTACCCCCAGCGTCTCAGTCTATACCGACTCGTTGACTTGACTTGACTTTCTTGGTTCTATTGTAGTCTCTTTAGTCTTCTCTTTTTTAAAGAGTAATACTTATTACACTAGTTGGGATAGTTTACGACATCTCTAAATTTACTAAATAAAGGTTTTAGTGAGTCGTAACGAGTAGAACCCTTATATCTCGTACAATGAAGATTATTCTCGATGGTCGTAATTAATTAAAAGTTTGATTATTAATGTAAAATTAATAGAAAAGAGTGAACTCTGTCCTTGTATAGGTATTTTTACTACGTGGACTCGAACAGACGCACCTCAAAGAGGAAATGATTGAGTATCCGTAAACGTCTGTGGGGGTCACCACTACGAAGGATAACGGTACCCTTAACGTATGCGAAGACGTTGGTGGCAAAGGTTTATCTACAGTGACCAGAGTTTCGTCCTTCCGAGGAAGGGAGTAAAGTCACAGGTGATCTTGAGACGAGACAAAAGGTAGAAGTTAGGGATTTACGGGGGTATTGTCAACCTCTTTCCCAACTCTCGGTCACAATTGCAAGACTCCTCGTAAACGTGACTTGTAAGTTTAGTAACCTTTTCTTTTGACTTTAAGTATCCTTACTCAAAGATTTCTAGGGTCGAAAAGGGACTCTATAAATCCCTCTTCGTGGGAAATTTTACTGGAGTACATCCGTTGAAGATTAATATGTATAGGATTTTGACGTTACCTGCTCAAATTCTAATAAGACATTTAACAAATTTCGGTATATTACTACGGCTATAAAGTCAGGTACTAGTGGATAGGATTCTCCCGTAGTGTCTGAATCTTTCACTACCTCATCGGAGAAGACCAGAACCGGAAAACGTAAATTTCTTTGAAAGTAAACTCTAACCGTTCCTTTAGAGACAAAAGATTAAAGACAATCTTTTTAGGGTCAAAAAGATCATGGATGAAAGTGACTATCATCGTTTCTCTTTTGAATCGTAGCACCTGTGTCGACCGATTGAATGAATATTCGGAGAGGTATATGTAATTTAAAAGAAGAACTGGTAGAAGAGGTAAGAGTTTACGACCCAAAAAAAGGACTTTATATTTCTATCAACAATGACCCAACTGGTTTTTAAAGCAAACCCAAAAAGATGTTGTAACATGTCTTGTTTTGAGTTTACTTGAAAGCCGGTTGGGTTATGAATTTAAGTTTAAGTTTAAACGGTTCTATTAAAAATTTTATAACCAATTTATTAACCCCGGACCTTCTCTTCGGTTCAGTCGGTCCTTACACCCTTCATAGAACCATCCCACACCCCACCAACCTTCTCCGGAGTTTTGTACTGGTAAACTGTTGACCTTTTTTCTGTCCGTATAGTCATAGAAAATTTGTTATGTTCATACTGGTTATCATACCAGTATCCCCAAGGATGATCTCCTTAAAGATGGGACTCGTTTGAAAACGAAATTTTTACAAAAGAGACTATAAGGTTAAGAATAAACAACTTTGTGTTCTTTTCGTAAGGTATACGAGGAGAGATGAACGGTCCAATTTGGATGATTTTTTATTGTATAAATATTTGGTACTGAGTCGAGACCGGTCAAACTTTTTCTTCGTACTTCATTCGTGTACCTCGACAAAAGGTAATGAGTACTGAAACGGTAGGGAGTTGGAAGAGAGAGGGGATGGTGAGTGGAACTTTTACGTGAGTTCGGTTTTGCGGTCTTTAAACAGGAGTCTTTGAGAACTGAACTTATTGAGTCTTTAAAGAACACTTGTATTCAACTTCCATATCTCCATTTCTTAACCATACCTTTCCTTCTTGTCAAAGAAAAATTAATACCAGCCGTACTCGTATGTAGGACCTACGGTATTAAAGTTTAATGAATATAGTAAATAAAATTATAATACAAGTGATAAAAAACCAAATCAGTTATAACGGACATTGATACTACGTATATTCTTTAGAATGAATACGAGACTCTTTTAGTCTTTCAGTTTATATTCTTATTTACGTACCACTTTCCATTTCTCCGAACCATAGATGAACCAATTCTATGAAGGAAACACGAAACATTTAATTAGTCCTTTAAGACTGACTTTATTCCCTGAATCTCTAGTAGAAAATTGAAATTTACTGTTCAGGAAGTTCTTCTGGTATATTCTCTTGTATATAAAAGACCTCTCTTCAGTCGACTCCGTTTCAGTTACATACACACTGGTGGAGAGTCAACGTCTGACTCCGTAACTGTGAACTTCTATGTTTTAAAATTATTAAAGGTAGGTGTCCAAAGAGAAATGAACTACAGACGTTTGAGTTGGATACAAAAATTTTGGGTTTATTTTAATCAATGAAAAATAACTATTATAAATCTGGATGTAAGAAAAAAAAAAGTTCCTTTTGTGGGGTGGGAACTAGATATTTTAATGTTTTATATTCCGACGTTCATTGAGAAGGTGATTGTGTCTCTTATACAAAAGGACAGATGACTTCCGAGTCGAAAAATAAGACGTGGAAGTAAAGTGTCTACTCTTTTGATTTTGGGTCTCTAAATTTTCCAGAATTGGTTCAAGTGGTTATTCTTGTTTAAACAAATTTTCTGTTCATCCTACTCAGATATTTTTGATTAAGTCAAATTTAGGTCAATAATTATATCAACCAAAAGAAAAAGCCTCTGAAATTCCTTTATAAGTCCATCCTTTTTTTTTTACGATAATGTTAGTCCGTCACGCATAGGAGTGTGTGTGTTTCTCGAAAATTTTTTCTAGTAAAGCTCTTATTGATATGAATCTACAAAATCTAAGGACATTAATTTTTATTCCAGGAATCTAGTCGTCGTGGACCTTCGTACAATCTTGACGTCTGAGACTCCGGGGTGGGATATCATGAATGTGTCAAATTGTTATAGGTGTCCACTACACATATGTGTAATTTGAAATTTTTCGTGGTAAAATCTATTAGAACCTTTGCTGAAGATTATAATTTTTACATACGCAATTTTACACACACAAATTTACTATAGTTTTGACAAAATAATAAGTTTCATTAAGACCCTAATTATAGAAGTATTTCATTTCTTAGGGAAGTTTGTATCTGAGAGAGGTTAAATGGAATCCATAGTTATCCTTTAAAAATATACACCTGAAACATAACGTATTCAACTCCAGTGCGTTTCTAAGTGTCTTCGTCTCCATACTTCTTTATTTTGCGGGAGTTTTCTTTTATAGTTTGATCGTTGTGTATCCAACAATAAACTTTTACGTGACCGAGATGTTAAACGATCAAGTTTCGATATTTATCTTAAATAAAATTAAATCAGTCTTCAACCTACTTTAATGAAAAAGTGATAAATACCTGTTCTTGCAAACATTCAATTAAGACTTCCCCTTTTTAAGAAAGATTTCTTTTTGTAATAAAATGTTTAAATGTTCAGATAAAAGTACGTATATTAACGATGTATTCGTTCCCACACATAACAATACAAACGTGTGAACTGATTAATGTTTACTAAGAACCGACCATTAATTTCATTGAAAATTTTCCGTTGTAAATCAAATGAACCAAACGAACGGAGACGTGTACTTTTATTATTTTGAAAAATTTCTGATATCTGATAAGTGTTTAAATCTGTTCAGGTTAATCCGACGCAATAATTTAAAATTAGTTAAGGGAGAATTATGGACTTAGGAAAGACGGGGGTTGATTCTAGGAAACTTTCACGAATTCCTGTTACGATGGTAAAGATAAAATACTTGAATATTTATAGATTTGATTTATCTCTCATATTGTACGGAGGTTTGATTAGTTAGAGGACGTACATTTATTCTGGTTACAGAATTGGGTATCCAAGTTGTAAAAAAAAAACATTTCGTTTTTAGAAAGTTCCTAAAAAAAATTCAGAAATGTCCAAATTTACATGTTAAAATAATGAAAAGCCATGCACAACAGAATATTCCCGGGAATTTGTTCTTGACGTAAAAATCGTCGACAAACGACAGACGTTACTATCCGAAACCACTCATAAAACTCTTGAAACGTATTTTATTTCTATAAGGTACATTTTATTTTTGATCAACATCATCACACTACGTCTAGAAAAAACTCGTATTGTTGTTTTCCTGATATAATATAGGGACTTTGAAGGGGTCCTAAAAAAGGGTGATGTGAGGAAATTTTTCTGTAGTTAAATCTTTTACGTACATATGGGATCGTTTATACTAAAAAGGACTGAAAAATCCGATAGAGACTTGAAATTCCAAAGATTTGTCGTACTGTATGTTGAAACCACCACGTATGTCGTACTCGAGAATAACGTGAATTCAGATTTGAAAACATAAATAAAGTACATAAATTTTGACAAGTGATTTATCTCTTAGGATTCCAGTAATTGTTGTTTGTAGACGACCGGTAAACGAAAAATAGACACTGTGTCGATTATCTCATATGAGATAGTAAGTAAGTCACCGTCATACATTGTAGTAGGAAGATTTAAAGATTTTCTTTCAATACAGGTCTTAATTGCACTTTTTTTCACAATTTCTCACGTAATGAACGAAGACACTTATACAATAAATATCGTTAGACTTACTTTTACTGTCGCTTTATAAAAGACTGGAACAGGCTTCACGATGCGTCACAACTTCTCACCCAATTCTTCCTTCTCTCAACTTTCATTTGTCACGAACATGTCTCAACAGAGGGTCCTGTGAGAAAATACTTCTAGGATGCCTTTTCTTTAAAAGAAGACTGACGAACACGACACATTTATAATGGAGTCTATTTACGGCGTAAAATTGATTTATTCAGACGTTTTTGTATTCTGACAAAGTACAACCAAAGGAATCAAAAAGACGTAATTAAGTTTTAAGTTCGGTGCTTATTTTGTGAGATATTTTGTCATAAGTACTGAAGTATGTCACTCCTACTATAAAAGGAAATATTTACGGTGTATTTCAGACACCATTTAAAAATTTATCTTTTTAGCACTTTTAGGGTTGTATTGGTGCCTAACGGGAGGTAGCGGACAGGTCATTTAAGATTGAAATCCAAACATGATAAACTGTATTTAGGAAGTGTCATAACTCCCCCTTTCATCGAAAAACAAAGAATATGTAAGCAGAGGCAGTGAAAGAGAAAAAGGTAACTCTTACGTAACTCTTATTTGTAATGTTAAGTATAGACGTATCTTTTGCAAACTTCTCATCCAAAAGAAATCTTCACTATGATTCTTTTAGATTTTTACTTAAGTGGTAAGTTCTTCTTTTCTTTGTTTACTTCTATTTAAAAATTACATATACATCAATAGTTCTTATATAACCTCGGATCATACATATTGACTAAGTGAAACGACATGTCGTTTTCATTGTGTTGTAACATTTCGTTGATATGTGGTTGAATTTTGTAAAATTTATATATATATGTGTGTGTGTGTGTGTGTGTGTATATATATATATATATATATATATATATATATATCCACGGATTAGAAAATGTTTTTATTATTGTTATTTCTTGTTTTTACTATAGATGAAATTTAATAACAATTTACAATCAGTATTTACTCCTAGATAAATAATTTGGATCTTCCAATTTTGGACTGAACATATACGATATACGATCTCATATTCAATAAGTTAATGGTTTTCATCGTTAACGATCTTTTTACATTTTTTAAGAAAGTTTAATCAATGTTTTTATAACGTAAATTGAACTGTAATTCCATAATCTTTATCATTCTTAAGTACGAACCTTGAATATTCTTTTCCTTTTGGGAGAACAACTCATAATACACACGACACGAATCAGTGAGTCAGTACAGGTTGAGACACTGGGGTACTGACTGTTCTTTTATAGTCACCCTTTAAAAGTCGGATTTTTTTCTATTGTTCTTGTCCATCGATAATAATATTGACAATACATAAGACTCATATATTTCCGTCATCGAGGAAACCGATTCATTGTACGACTTTACGTTAGTGACTCTCTCTGGTCAGGGAGACAACATACATTGTACTTTATGATTGTAAAGAAGAAGTAATTGACTTCGCTTAATAGTGCAAACATAAAGTACTATAATAACGAGGAGTATGTCGTTCGAAGATCTAGAAAGGTACAGTGTATGAGTCATGATAAAGAGGAAAAAAGAATGAAAACGTCAATAAACCTATTTCTAAAACTCTCCTTCTTTGTAAAGTACGTGTACGTTATAAAGGATAAGCACAGACTCTCTGACTCAGACACCAAAAGGACAAGGGTTCTCTCGATCCTTCTAATTATGTTTTATTACATAATTGTATGACTATGATTTTTTAGGAATAAAGATACAGGACCTACTTTGTAGAGTAAAGGTCTGTCACTTGTGTCCTTTGTGTTTTTTCGTTTTATGACACAAGTTCTCACTTTCTTTTCTATACAGTGTGCCGTCCATAAAGGGGCAACTGGTTAATTTTATTCTTTGGGGTAGAAAGGAAGAAATTGACCTCCTACCGGTGTTGTTTCCTAAAAACTCGTCCTCTATTTTATCTTCGTTTGACTACTCGTAGAAGTTCTGAAGAGTCCCTGTAATTTGCCGGGGGATAGTTTCTGGCCTGCTTCTTTGTGAGCCTATGCGAAGTACCAAAAACCTGCTGTACCGTACAACCCCTCCTTGATCGTTAAGACAGGAAACTCTGGTCTCATTTTTCGGTCTATAAGTTGGTAAAGTTTAGGTGAAGTCCTTTCGTTTTTTTTCTCATATGTTTTACGTATCAAGTAATTTCGACAGTAAAGGGAAGAAAATTTACAGAGTGTACTGGGGGTACTATTTTTTATTAATGTTTTCATTATAAATGTCGATTTTTACTCATACTTAATATAAAACTGTAGACCAAAACTACGACAGTCTCGAGTAATAGAGAGTCAGAGTGGGAAATAAAACGATAACTCAACCCGTCAAATAACCGAAAAATTTACGTTAAATAAAATAGAAATAAACGTGTAATTAATAATTTTTTTTTTTCTTACAATTTGTCATGGTTGTGTCTCTCTCTCCAAAAGACTCCATCGAACGAAAGAGATTATTAATTTTACACTCTTTTTACCTGTACATAGTGAAAGTTCTTATACTCCGTTATTTGTTCTCTCTTCTTTCAATTTTTATGTTTCACTACACTCGATAGTTACGACGTATGACTTAAGAGTAATGTTGATGATTTCCAATAAGTAACGTTTACATAATATCGGGTATCGAATTCATTTGTGACTAATGGGGACTTAGTCGGTTTCCTGTTTGACTTTCGTTCCATAGACACCTGTGGAGGAGAGAAATTTTTTAGCCGGTTAACATTTGTATCAGATCAATGTTTCGTACAAAAGTTTTTAAAAGGTGTCAGAAACGAATAATTTTTCACTCCCAGATAACTGTTGTGCCTACTATATCTAACTCGGTCGTTGGTACTTTTACAAGGTCACAGGGATTACAGATTTTAACATTAAATTAATAGTAAAGAGTCGAAATAATTTATTAAAAGATATGTCCATTAGTGCACAAACTAAAGAAAAAGTTGCACCCTTTCAACTTGAGTATCTTAACCTTGATTATTTTAGACCCCTTCCCTTTAGATTTAATATTTGGTAAGAAAATGACTAAGGTACTGAATAGGAACCGTTTTAATTCGGGTAGGAGGGTGGTATTCGGTGTTCTTTTAATAAATATTAAACATCCACAATCACTGAATTATCTCGTGTATAAGAGGAACCTACAAACGTAAAATTTTCTTTTCAATTTCTGTTTTTTAGGTCACATTTTATTATTTGACAATTATTCTAAGAAGCTCTTGTACCACTTTCCTTTAACAAAGAGGACTCTCTGACCGTATTAAATAGAGATACCTACTAGTTTTCATTAAACGAAACTACATTCGGAAATGTATCTCTGACCTATTTATTGTTCCAAGATGACCTATCGTGTCTCTTGATATAAGTTATAGAACACTATTTGGTATTACCCTTTCTTATAAAAATTTAATTATGTATATACATATTGACTCATTGTAACAAAATGTCGTCATTAGTTGTGTAACATTTAGTTGATGTAAAGTTATTTTTTAAAATTTTTTATTATTATTAAACGAAGCTCATAGTTTTTATTGTGTCGATTTACATGTCTGGTGGAAATAAGTAAAAAATTCGAGGATAGGATATAAAAAGGACAAGGGCTGGAGGATAATTTTAAATATAAAAGAGCCCGGGACTTGCAAACATTCAACGGGATGAAAGACCTCTAATTTCGTTGTATGTATTGTGGTCGTAATGAGCAGAGAAGGTTTTAAACCAGAGATGTTAGTGGTGGTGGGTTAGGGTCGTCAGGTGTTAGACCGTCGAAAGGGAAAAGTCCAAAGGAGAAAGGTGTGAAATCGAAGGTATACATTTGGTATCTAAGAGGAAGACGAACTTCTTTTTAATTGAGTCTCACTAAGAATGTTTTGACACTTTCTTCTAGTCAGACACCAGAAAGGGAGACAGGAGAAATCTAAGGACCACAGCCCAATATCCTGGGGGTAAGTCCTCGAAGTCGGGGACGGAGGAGAATCGAGGAGACGGAGGTAAGTGGTTTGGAGGGGTAAGGACGAGGTTTTACACAACTCTTAACGAGTAAAGTTATTATTTTATCGAGACATCGTTTCGAATTTCACTGAAATGTATCAAACGAGATTATCCCACTAGAACTGTAACTTGGTTCAGTTTAAAGAGAAGTTTACGTCTACCAATCACAAAATCTTAAATGTGTCCCGAACGCGAAATAGACCTCTTCCTTTACCGTTGGGTGAGGTTATAAGAATGGACCTTTTAGGGTACCTGCCTCCTTGGACCACCCCAGCGTTTCTCAGCTTGTGCTGACTCACTGAAGTAAAAAGTGAAACGCGAAATAGGGCAAATGAGTTCATTTTTTATTAATATTATTGTTTTAAATATCATTCTGCCTGTTCAAAGAATTTTGTGTAAAACATATCTTAAGTGTAATGAACATGAAATAAAATTTATAAAAGACCTTTTTGTGAGGTTTCCTTGTGATCAGTCAGAGAGAAGAATAGTTTATCCTTACCCCAACCAAAAGAAATTAAAAAAAAGTATAATTTATTCTCGTAATTAACCAGATTTATAAGGACCTCCTCAAAAGTATAAAGATTAATTTAGAGTTTGTCCGGGTTGACGAATCTTTTGTGCACATGGTTACGGGATTCAGATTTGATTTTGTCTCCTCTACGACAAAGAGTTACTTTCAGTTCGTGACAACTGTTCGGAAGGATTTAAAGTTCAGTCAGGTGGGAGTCCATTGTGTCGCCAAAAGGTAAGTCACACTCGACGACCGAAAGGTTTACAACTTCTAAGAGTAAAACGGGAAACATAGCAAAATTGTTCATTCATCATACAAATCCGTGGAAAGACGTACTAGGATTAAAGGAAAGTAATCGAAAAATTGAGAGACTATGAGTTTTAAGTAAGGAGAAACAAAAGTCTTTTATAAAAATTTGTTGAACTTCAATTGTAGTTTTCCAAGATGAACAAATTATCAACACAATACAACTTTTTATTAAAGAGGTTTCAAGATAAAACCCTTTATTTGATGAAGAAAGATGAAGAGCTATATAAGTTTCACCCAAATTACTTAAAACAAGGGAATAAATTTCAAAATCCTTTATCATTAATAGTGGTAATAAATCGTTCGTTGTTAATACCCCTGTTGACAAAGTTATTTGGTTGAGTTTTCTAGAGTGTTCACTTTCCCAAAAGACCCAATTGTGACTTTTGAAATGTTAGAACTTAACGAAGGACTAATAAGATAATTAATAAATTTACTGTTTGGAGTCGTTTTCATGTCTACTGTAAAGTGTAAACAGGTTCAGTGATTGAATTATTGGTCTATTCTTCCGTCATCTTACTGTTTTGTACAGTAAAAGGAGTTGTAACTTTGCTATAGAAAGTCTTTGAGTACATATGCACTTTTTAGTGAATGAACTAATACGTGAGTTGGTAATAAAACTTTTAAGTAGTTTTGTTAAACTCAGAATGTTTTTAAAAAAAAATTATAATACTTTAAACAAGACCCAAACCTTCCGTGATAATATACTATTATGTTTGATACCTTGATATTAGTATCAAAGATAGTTACTTCTTTAAAATAAAACCACCTTTCGAACGTCAATCCGGGTGGTTTTTGACAATGAAAATCTTGTTGGATATTGATTCGTTAATGAATAGTTACCTAAAAGTCGACAAGTTACCTTATACTTCATTAGAAACGGGTGTGTTTATTAGGTACGGTTATTAAATTCTAACTAACGATATCATAAACTCTAAAAGAAATTCTGACAAATCTTGACTGTAAAATTTAATAATAATTTTACTGTCAACCAGTGTTATAGTCAGTTAAATTAGTTTCAATGTTTTGGTTGTGTTCCCCTGTCCGTCATCTTCAACTGTTATTGTAACCAAACCTCCACCCCCGCATGTTTAATAAAAGAAATTACTTTATTTTTAAGAGATTTCGTATAAAGTTTATCTTTAGTGTACTGGGTTTCTTCAAGAAACGTATATATTTTCACGAAGGTTTGATTCTACATATACATCTTAGCAATGGACATCTTGAATATAAACCAAATACCCTTTTCAACAGTTTAAGGGGACTTTTTGTAAAGGCAGATGGTAATTTGATGATTGATACATCTTTCGTGAATTACTTTATCGATCTAAAAGTCAACCATTGAAATTCTGAACCTTTTTTAATTTAAGTCGTGACGTTTATTTTTCTTAATTAAAAAGAAGGATGGGTGTTTTTTTTAAAAGTAGTACGAAGACTTAGACACGGTGAAGGACGGACTTTATGAATAAATCTTGACGAGAAAAAACAATTGACAAAAAGTTTAAAGTGATCTGCTAGAGTTTTTGGTTAACCCTAAATTTAGTAGTACTTATTATCTCAGTCTAACTACACGTCAATTTCGTTTCTATTGAATGTAGACATTGTGGTCAATATTTATTATCTTGTAATTTCTCAAATAATCTTCTTTTTAACGGACTTTTGACTTTAATTGGAAGATCTTAAAGAGTCTGTTTGGTTTAATAAGATGTTTTGGTTTCGGTTATAGGTTCAGACAAATATTTTTAGTGGGTAAGGTTTAAAAAGGAAGAGAAAATCTTAAAAATTTACCAGAGGACAGGAGAAAACACAAAATCGACTTAAACACGACATGTAGCAAAGTCGAATTTTTGGACGACACACCGTCACCCGAACCGTCGGGTCTCTTTCCGCTACTTGTAACAACTTAAGTCACGTCACGTAAACCATTGTGTTCCTCTCGTACTTATTATAAACCTCTAGATCGTGTGGAATCACCTTTGTTAATATTGATGTTGATGAAACTTCTATAAATTTACAATTTAAGGTAACAAAATCACTTTAAGGTAAAAAAAGATTTATCTACTTGAAACAAGTCCGAAAAAAGGGGAATTGAAACTACACAAAGAAAGGGTTTGTGGCGACTATTCTTCTATTTAAACTAGTAATTGAAGATTTTCCTCTTTGGTGGTAAAGAAAAGTCTTATAGATATTTATAGACATGTTGAGGGTATTTCGATAGTTTAATCACTGTTACGGAATAAATGGTGGTACCAGTTCACGTTTCACAGTCTAAAAAGAACAATTTACTCTCGACACGTAAACTAGACGTTTTCGAACAGTCGAGTCAAGAATCCTATGAAGTTTCTGAACCAAAGTCTATTCAAGTCGTACAAGATGGTAATTACAGACTGGGGGAAATGGAGTATGATGATTTTACAGTAGTTATTCTTTTCTCTACTGTAGTGTTTATAGGTAACATCATAGGTCTGTTAAAGGTCTCGAAATCTCGACTCTATCCATTTTGTAAGTTTTTATTCATATCCCTGAAAGGACCACCAGATCACTAATTCTGAAGTGGAAGATTACGTCCCTCACGTCCAAGTTAGGGAACACCCCTCCATTCCCCGGTGCACGGAACGACGGTTTTTTGGTCCTGAGTTTGTTATCTTCGTCATAACATTGTTTAAGTTCTTTCTGAAAATTTTACCAGGTGTAGTTTCTTGTTAGAATTTTTTCTTATTATTCATATTTCGTAATTAAAGTTTTGTACTTCTTTTAATCAGGACCAGTATATATGAAGGTACATATGTATATAAAGATCTTTAATCTTATACTATAAATATCTCGGTATCCATTTTGTGTGAACAAATAATAGCCATAGAGTTGGTGTACTGACTTTTGATCCTTCCTTCATTTAACGACAAGTCAGTGATTCACAACAGGTCGAGAAATACTGGGGTACTTGACGTCGTGTGGTCCGAAGAGACAGGAAGTGGTAGGGGGTCTTGAACAAGTTTGAGTAAAGGTAACTTAGTCACTACGGTAGGTTGGTAGAGTAGGAGACGACAGGGAAAGAGGAGGACGGAAGTTAGAAAGGGTCGTAGTCCAAGAAAAATATTACTCAGTCGAGAAGTGTAGTCCACCGGTTTCATAACCTCGAAGTCGAAGTCGGAGTCAGGAAGGTTACTTATAAGTCCCAACTAAAGGAAATCCTAACTGACCAACCTAGAGGAACGTCAGGTTTCCTAAAAGTTCTCAGAAGAGGTTGTGATGTAAAGTTTTCGTAGTTAAAAGCCGTGAGTCGGAAGAAAGACCAGGTTGAGAGTGTAGGTATGTACTGATGACCTGATCTACCTGGAAACAGTCGTCTCATTACAGAGACGAAAAATTATACGACAGATCCAACCAGTATCGAAAAAAAGGTTCCTCGTTCTCAGAATTAAAGTACCGATGTCAGTGGTAGAATCCGTCTCTTGATTCTAGGAAGTAAAGTGTCCCGTTGATTCGAACATACGGTGTTGGTGACTGGAGTGTACGGTGTTGTGGGTTTTTTACCTTTTTTTTTTTTTTTTTGGTGGAAAGGAAAACCCCTCAAGAGTGTACCAAACTTCATCTCGTGGCTTGTTGACGTACGGATGCCAGTAACAGGTTTTAACATTGTTAGAGACAATGTTTGTTTATGCCTTCCAGTTACTTCGATCATACTCCCATATCAGGACTCGTTTCTTTTACGATTGACCGTTTTTTTGAATTGTGATTTTCCCCTTACTCTGTTGGTCTCAGAGTATAAGAGTGGGTTCACCCTGAACCATTCAAAAGTGTTCAGGGACCTTTAAACCTTCCGACGTGTACCCGTCCTCTGTGGTTTTTCCCGGGATTGATAGGTGAGTAGCGATCTACTTGTACCCCGGACACACCAGTGTTTTCTCTACACCCTCCCGGACCATCCTACGTTTTCGACCCTGTCTACATTTTACAGACTTAAAACTTATACGAGGGTCTGTGTATCAGTCTAGTTATCCTTCCCTCCTTCTCAGAAAGACCGAGTTACACAAACTCGTGTTAAAGACTTGTGAGTGACCGACTGGTGCCTGGATATGACAGTGTGACCACCTGGGGATCCTTCGGTTCGACTTTATATGTTTACTCTTACAAAATGTGTGTCTCGTATTTATGGTTTCACGTGTGTTACACTTTCTCTTGTCTGAGGTATATAAAATAGATCCCTTCAATGATTTGTTGTAAACGCGTATACGTGTCTCGTCGTTATCGTTATTAGATCCCCCACCTCTTCTCCCCCACTCTTTTCTCTCAGATCTAAAAGATGGTACATAATAGTTTATCCAGATCAATAAATTTTAATTCTGTACATTTCTTTGTCCTTTTCCACCGGGTACTCTCAGTCGTCTTTTGTAGAGACTCCCATGACTCTACAATCTGAATTGTCTGTTTCTTAAGATCCGTATTAATATTTATATGAATTAATATTGATACAAATTTCTTGTTTTATTTTGGTATCAATTCCTTAACGTTTATTCATACTACTGTTACTTATAGTCAGAGTTATTTTTAACTTTAAAATCAGAGAGATTTTTAACTTTAATATTTTTCCTTGGTTTATTTTTTTAACATTTCAACTTTTTATATTACTGACGTCCCTCGTAAAGTGGTTTCACTAAGTTCTCATCTAAACTCTACCGTCGTTTTATATTAGTCATAAATAATAGTCATCAGAACTTTTGTCTAGTTATCTTTACTAGATTACACTTCTTGGATACCCCCTTTCTATTTCTCTTACTTATCTCCTCCAGTTTATCTTATTTGTGTCTCACTAGGTAAGCATCCGTATAGTCTCTTGTTCTTACCGTTGACTATCTTCTCTCTTATCCTTTCGGACATATACTAGAAGTTTTTACGTTATCAAACACCGATAAGGTGAATTAGTCTTTGTTGTGATGGAATAAACTTAACAGGAACGACCGTAGTACCGTAAATTCTTGTCTTGTCATTGACTAAAGTGTTATTTGTTTTGATTTAGGGATTTTAGATTGTTATAAAATTATAAAAGGAAGATCGAAATCACACTATGTTGACTGTATGTCGTGACACATTTAGATTCCATATGTCGTATTACTAAACTGAATATAGGTAGTCCTTTATTAATGATATTCAAATCATTTGAAGGTAGTGGAGTATATCTATGTTTTATTTCCCCCCTTTATAAAAAGGGAACACTACTCGTGAGTCCTAAATGAGAGTTATCGCAAACAGATATTATATGTCAACATAATTACTATAAATAGTATCACTTCGAGTATAGGGATCATAAATAAATGGAATATTGACGTTCAACATGGAAAATTAGTGGAGGTAGGTTAATGGGGAAGATACACGATAGTTCACTATCGTGGCTTACGGTACTAGAATGTGAAAAATTACAACTCAAAATTTGGTGGAAAAAGTGAGAGGAGAAAGTGGGAGTAATTTCAAGAAATCAAGGAGAAATGAAAGACGGTAATCTCACCATAGTAGAGGTATAGACTCCAACGATCTCTTAACTATTAAAGCTTAGTACCACGACCTCTTCTGAGAACTCTCAGGGAACCTGTCGTCCCTCTGGTTTGGTCGGTTAGAATTTCCTTTAGTTAGGACTTATAAGTAACCTTCTCGACTACGATTTCGACTTCGAGACTATGGAACCGGTAGACTACGCTTCTTACCTGAGTAACCTTTTCAGGGACTACGACCCTTTCTAACTTCCGTTTTCCTCTTCCTCCGTCGTCTTCTACTCTATCAATCTATCGTGGTGGTTGAGTTACCTGAACTTAAACTCGTTTGAGACTCTCTGTCACTTCCTGTCTTCTCGGACCCCACGTACCCCAGTGTTTCTCAGTCTGTAGTGAATCGTTTACTTGTTGTTATTGTTTAGGTTAATGGGTTGAGGGATACGGTGGAGACCATTGGTGTTTAGACTAGAGAAAAAGATACTCAATCAAACCAACCAACCAATCAAAACTTTATATTAACTGGAATTAGTGAGACAATTAAGGACCGCGTGTTGTACCACTAAACGATAAAGATATGTAATGTTTTACTAGTGTCCATACTTTGTGTCATACCCTTTATTTTACTTATCACTACAGTATAGAAACATACCACTGCCTACCATTGATCTGTAGAACCTAGTTAAACATTACGTATTTTTATAGATTGTATTAGAAAATTAATTTATTAATGATATGTATATACAGTGTCGGTAGAGTGAAAATTTAATGAAAATCTCCATCTGTTCCTCCTATTTATCCGTCTTCCCTCCTCCGAACAGAACCCAAACCTAGGTTTTAATTTATACAGTGGTGGTGACGGAAGTGATAAAGTACGACTTTGCAAGACTATACGAGAGGAAGTCCTGTCTACGTAAGAGTTTGTTAGAGTAATTGTCATAGGTCTCCGGAAATGTTGATATTAATTACACGTTAAAAGTTTCCCAGTCTTCATACAGTAAGAAAATATTCTACTTCCTTTCTTCTTACGATTTCCTTTCAATCCTTTCTTTGGACCATTTAGTGTTTCTCTAAGAGTCCGTCTAATTAAAGTCTTCTCCCTAATACTTATAACACCTATGTCATTAATAATTAAAAGAATGTTAATAGGTACTACTGTATAGGAGATCTTTTTGGAACGGTCTGAGGTCCTTATACGTATGACGTCGACTTTCTAATGACATAAACTTTTGAGATCTATACTTCTAACCACGGAAAAAAATGAGTCACATATACATCGAGTTTAACTCTAAATACAAGGTAAGAGTGGGATCTTTATTGCTCGATTTACTATCTTTTATAATTTAAGTATGAAATTTTACGTATCGACAATATTTTTCCCAATGAACTCTTGACCATCCATTATATTATGGTCATTGATGAGTCGAAAACAAATATGGATACTGTTAAAGAGTTGGAACCGTGATACCTTTGAAATCGGTCTTTTTAGAAACGGTACCCTGGGACCGAACACGTAGTATCTCCCACGTCCTCGTAGGGACTAGTAGGGTGATCTACGGTGATCGTTGGACGATGAGACAATGGGGTGTAGCGGGACGGGTCTACACTGTTGGGTTTGTAGGGACGTATAACGGTTCATATGGACTGTCCGTCAGTGGAGATCTGATAGAATGTATCAGGAAAGGCCCTTGTGCACCTTTCAACAAAGAACAAACAAAAACAGTGGTGTTAGCTTGAAACACAGAGGAAAGGAAGATGTACAAATGAGGACAGAAGAGACCTTGGAGACATTATGTAACTTATCAGACATGGAGAAAACATTTTCAAGAGGAGTAAAGATACTAAACTTACTTTCGGGGTTTAGGGGATTGTAGGAAGAAGATGTTCGGAGAATTTGACTCGAAAGAATAAGTCACAACCCTCTGCACCTGTCGTTCTAAAAGTGAAGAAGGAGGACGAAAGTGTCCTAAGGAAGAGATGAAGAAAACAAATATTGTTTCGTTTTTGCAATGACGGAACACTAAGTGTGAAACCGGTAGTGAGACCAATGTCCGATGGTTAACAGATACGGTAGTTAAGGGGTAGGAGAACAGTAGATACTAGAGGACAAGATAATGGAATGTTCACTTAGGGTTCGAGAGAAAGATCCGACTCGGTATAGTCGGTAGGTTAGATGGGAAAGGTTATTTCGGGTTTACTAGGTACGTTTTTACATCCAGAGGGGTCAATAGACGGAATTTACGTAGTCAAGTCAAGTCAAGTCAGTAAGTCAGCACAGGTTGAGAAACGTTGGGGTACTTAGCGTCGTGCAGTCCGGAGGGACAGGTAGTGGTTGAGAGCCTCAGATGGGTTTGGGTACAGGTAGTTCAACCACTACGGTAGGTCGGTAGAGTAGGAGACAGTAGGGGAAGAGGAGGACGGGGGTTAGGAAGGGTCGTAGTTTCAGAAGAGGTTACTCAGTTGAGAAGCGTACTCCAACGGTTTCATAGCCTCAAAGTCAAAATTGTAGTCAAGAAGGTTTCTTGTGGGTCCTGACTAGAGGAAATCCTACCTGACCAACCTAGAAGAACGTCCGGTTCCCTGAGAGTTCTCAGAAGAGGTTGTGGTGTCAAGTTTTGGTAGTTAAGAAGCCGTGAGTCGAAGGAAGTGTTGGGTTGAGAGTGTAGATATGTACTGGTCACCTTTTTGGTATCGGAACTGATCTACCTGGAAACGACCGTTTCATTACAGAGACGAAAAGTTATACGATAGATCCAACCAGTATTGAAAGGAAGGTTCCTCATTCGCAGAAAATTAAAGTGCCGACGTTAGTGATAGACGTCACTAAAACCTCGGGTCTTTTTATTTCAGACAGTGACAAAGGTGACAAAGGGGTAGATAAGTGGTACTTCACTACCCTGGTCTACAGTACTAGAGTCAAAAGACTTACAACTCGAAATTCTGTTGAAAAAGTGAGAGGGGGAAGTGAAAGTAGTTCTCCGAAAAATCAAGGAGAAGTAAAAGACGGTATTCCCACCACAGTAGACGTATAGACTCCAATAACTATAAAGAGGACCGTTAGAACTAAGGTCGAACACGAAGAAGGTCGGGTCACAAAGAGTACTACATGAGANTCACCTTTTTGGTATCGGAACTGATCTACCTGGAAACGACCGTTTCATTACAGAGACGAAAAGTTATACGATAGATCCAACCAGTATTGAAAGGAAGGTTCCTCATTCGCAGAAAATTAAAGTGCCGACGTTAGTGATAGACGTCACTAAAACCTCGGGTCTTTTTATTTCAGACAGTGACAAAGGTGACAAAGGGGTAGATAAGTGGTACTTCACTACCCTGGTCTACGGTACTAGAGTCAAAAGACTTACAACTCGAAATTCTGTTGAAGAAGTGAGAGGGGGAAGTGAAAGTAGCTCTCCGAAAAATCAAGGAGAAGTAAAAGACGGTATTCCCACCACAGTAGACGTATAGACTCCAATAACTATGAAGAGGACCGCTAGAACTAAGGTCGAACACGAAGAAGGTCGGGTCACAAAGAGTACTACATGAGACGTATATTCAGTTTATTGGTCCCACTACGTAGTCGTTGTGACACCTTTGAAGACTTTCTCTATCCTTATGGTCTGGTGGACTGGACGGAGAACTCTTTAGACATACGTCCAGTCCTTCGTTGTCAATCTTGACCTATACCTCGTTGTGTGACCAAGGTTTATCCTTTTCATCATGTAGTTCCGACATATAACAGTGGGACGAATAAATTGAAGATACGTCTCATGTAGTACTCTTTGCGACCTGACCTTCTTTGTGTTCGACCTTAGTTCTAACGGTCCTCTTTATAGTTATTGGAGTCTATACGTCTACTGTGGTGGGAATACCGTCTTTCACTTCTCCTTGATTTTTGAAGAACTACTTTCACTTTCTTCTCTCTCTCTTTCAACCGAATTTCTAGTTGTAAGTCTTTTGCTTCTAGTACCGTAGACCAGGGTAGTGAAGTACCCTTTATCTACCCCTTTGTCACCTTTGTCACAGTCTGAAATAAAAAGCCCCGAGGTTTTAGTGACTTCTACCACTGACGTCAGTACTTTAATTTTCTGCGAATGAGGAACCTTCCTTTCAATACTGGTTGGATCTATCGTATAAGTTTTCGTCTCTGTAATGAAACGACTGATTCCAGACAGATCAGTTCCGATACCAAAAAGGTCACCAGTACATACCTACACTCTCAACGCCTGACACTTCTTCCGACTCGCGGCTTCTTAACTACGAAAACTTGACACCACAACCTCTTCTGAGAACTCTCAGGGAACCTGACGTTCCTCTAGGTTGGTCAGGTAAGACTTCCTCTAGTCGGGACCCTAAAGAAACCTTCCTTACTACGATTTCGACTTTGAGGTTGTGAAACCGGTGGAGTACGCTTCTCAACTGAGTAACCTTTTCTGAGACTACGACCCTCCCTAACCCCCGTCCTTCTCTTCCCCTGTTGTCTCCTACTCTACCGACCTACCGTAGTGACTGAGCTACCTGCAATCAAACTCACTTGAGGTCCTCAACCACTACCTGTCCCTCCGCACCGTACGACGCTAAGTACCCCAGCGTTGCTCAGTCTGTACTGACTCGCTGACTTGACTTGACTTGACTTCTATTATAAGTTTAGGAAAGTATACCACATGTTCAGGGAAGTATCAGACGGGGTGAGAACACAGAGGTCGGATCTAGGATTGGAGAGATTAGAGAGGTAGATAGATAGAGAGATAGAGATAGAGTGTGTATGAGTGTATGTTCATCGAGTCAACGTCCGTAGGACTTCAAGAAAGTCAGAGGATTTGTATGACACAAAAAAGAACATAGACCTGACAATGTCCGTCACAAGGAGAGTAAACTTAGGAAGGAGGAGACAGAAGTAGAAATTCGATAAGGATAAACAGGAAACTTGTGTGAAAGGTCAAGGGGAATTGGTCTGTAAGTCAGTACAGGTTGAGAAACACTAGGGTACCCGAGGAGAGAGGTACCTTAAGAGGTCCGTTCTTATGACCTCACTCATTGGTAAAGGAAAAGGTCCTCAAAAAGGGTTGGGTCCCTAGTTTGGACCCAGAGGGTGTAACGTCCGTCTAAAAATGGTAGACTCAGTAAACTTTTTAGGACCAAGAAGAACCATGAGGGTATACGAAATTATTAAGTGTTTGTATAATCCCGAACAAATGAAGAGAAATGAAGGTAATTTTACATTTGAGATTCTTTCAACCCTGAGATAAGTGGTGATTTAGGGGTCCTGAATATTTCTCAGATGACGTACGCAAATAACTTACATACTTTCCTATAATGACATGATGAATGAACTTACATTTTCTGTAAAAAAACATGTTTTTATTATAACATGATAAACGGTTGACTTATTCCCGAAGGGACTATCGAGTCAACAATTTCTTAGGTGAACGTTACGTCCTCTGGGGTCAAGTTAAGGACCCAGTCCTTCTAGGTGACCTCTTCCCTATCCGATGGGTAAGGTCATAACAACCCGAAGGGAACACCGAGTCTACCATTTCTTAGGTGGACATACGACCTCTGGACCCAACCTCTGGACCCAAGTTAAGGACCCAATCCTTCTAGGGGTTTCTTCCCTTTCAGATGGGTGAGGTCATAAGAACAGACCTCTTAAGGTACCTGATATATCAGATACCCCAGTGTTTCTCAACCTGTACTGACTCACTGAAAGTGAAAGTAAAATGGTAGACTTATTAAATCCCGTTATAGTATGAAGTAAATCTAGTTAAACCTTCCGTAAACCAATTTATAAAAAGAAAAGGATTGATAAGATAGATAAGAAAATAAGGGACGAATCATACCTTTGAAATATAAAGACTTTCGAGAGACCCAGTAAAGAAGGGAAAAGTAAGACCTCAAAGACGAATACTGTCGTATCACCCGTATTTTTCTTTTAGAATGTAAGTGAATCGATACGTGTACAAAAGAGTACCTCAGTTTCGGTTAAACCCTTTTTACAAATCAGATTAGTTTTGAAGTTTTGGACACTACACCTTTTTTTCCTGTCTTACCAAAATGTCTTTCCTGTCTTAGCTGAAACCTGAAACAAAAAACTATTGACTCATAGACTAGACATAAGGTCCGACTTTACAACAATCTATATGAGAACTTACTGGATTTTGTACCGACTCAAAAAGGGAATGATCAGGAGTCAAGGAATTTACTTTAGTCTATTTAATGACATTGAGTAACAACAAAAGGACGGATTGTTAATAAAGTGTTAAACTAAACACCTATTAATGATTTTTCCCCACTTTTCTCCCGTAGAAATGGAGAGGTTCAGAAATTTTAACATTTTTTATTGGTACTATCTATAGTAAAGATTCTAACAAACGTCTCTAAGAAAAATTTCCAATATAACGAATGATGTCTATAGTGACATATCAGATTGATAAGAACTACTCAACGAATAACAAATTAACAGGAAGAAGTTTAATTTTCTTTTGTCCCTCAAGGGACCACCAGGTCACCAATCCTGAACTGCGAGAGTGACGATACCGGACCCAAGTGAGGGATAAGACCCTTGACCGTAGGATGTTCGGATCCACGTCGGTTTTTTTATTTATTTAGTTTGTAGTTCATCTAGTACACTAAACGAACCCTGTTATAAAGTATCCTTCGGGATGGACCCTCCTCTTTCTTTTAAGAAGACTTAAATATTGAATTTTTATTTTTAATACATAATGGTGTATATTCTATCGGTCACCCTCAAACGACATACTGTGTCCCTGGGTTTCGGTCACGAAACAGTATTGGATCTCCCTACCTTCCCCCTTCCACCACCCTCTCCACATATTCTCCCTCCCCTGTAAACATATGGATTCGGGAAAAGTACAACTACATACGTTTTTCGGTAATGTTATAATGTTAATAGGATATTAATTTTTACGATTCTTTTAAAAATTTAACACAATGATATTAGTCAATATCGTCGAGATACATCGTATTATAAAATAAGAAAAGAGAGTGACTTACTATCTGTAAGTAAGAAAACAAGAGGAGGTTGTCTTTTTCATTTGAAAAATTAGCGGTCTCTGTCCTTTGCGTTGATCAGGGGTTGTGGACGTCAAACAACTTTCTTCATGAGATAAGACGAGGTAGTTTAAGACAAGAGTATCCGGTATGTTAATTATGTTTACACGATCACAAATTTAGAAGGAGTTATTCAATTAGTCGAAGGTTCACATTTTACTTCTGTGGGGTTTGTCAGGTAGATATATTACTTTTTCTCGATGTAAAAAATTAGATTTGAAATAGGATAGAGATAGGATAGGATAGACGTGAAATAGGATAGGATTGTCTTCCGTTACCGGTGGGTGAGGTCATGAGAACGGACCTTTTAGGGTACTTACCTCCTCGGACCACCCGACGTCAGGTACCCCAGCGTGTCTCAGCCTGTACTGATTTCGTTGAATCGTCGTCGTCGTCGTCGTTGTCTAGTATACTAAACGTAGAGAATACAGACGACGTGAGCTTCCACCCAAGAAATGGTGATCACGGTGGACCCTTCGGGGGGGTAATAGTGGGTATGTTTTATGTAATAATAATAGGAATTTTCTTTTATGATTCTAAAATTAAGGAAAAACTATCACACATTGAATTTGTGATTCTATATTCCAATTTACGACCCAAGGGTCGACGGAGTCACTATTTCTTAGGCGGACGGTTCGTCCTCTAGGTCCAAACTAGGGACTCAGTCCTTCTAGGGGACCTCTTACTTTACCGTTAGATGAGGTCCTAAGAACGGACTTTATAGGGTACTTGTCTCCTCGGACTACCCGATGTCAGGTACCCCAACGTTTCTCAGTCTGTACTGAACTGCTGATTTGGTGGTTGATGGTATTCCGATTTACGATAATTTCGTCAAATACGATCACCATCCCTTTACCATCTTCCCTTCTTTTCTACTAATAATATATGTATACTACATAAGTATAGTTTCAACTCTTTTTTAATAGAGAGAATATTAGGAATAAAGATTTTGACACATACACCAGTCAATCGTAAATGTTGACTGAAGGAGATGGTGGGTGAAGTACAAGGAGACGGAAGTCGTTCGAGGAGTCAACCAGTACCGAGGAACGGACCTTCTTACTGGGTTTGGAAGTAGGGAGTTCCTAGACCTTGTGACCATAGGACAGACAAAACCCAGTATCAAAGGGTTACTGTCCTACATTCTCATCATTCATCGTGGAGTCCCCTCTAGGACGAAAGATCGTTATAAGGAGGAGTGAGGGTAAGGTAGTTTCGTGAAATTAAAGGAGAATATCAGTCCTAGTCAGTGGAGTCGGTCCTCTCAATTTGGGAAGAAAAGAGTGACTAAACGACCGACTTCTCGGGTGTCACTAGTTCACCGTCTGAATTGAGGGTTGAATTACCTTGGTGACGACGTAAGAGACTATTTCCATAAGGAGGGAACCTTTGATTTTGAACATCTGGTAATCTAGGATTTTAACGGTCTTTCTCTTTGTTTTTTATAACGATCACACCCCTTGAGACGAGTCACACCGTCGGACCTACCCTCCCCTCAAACCCCTTCTCACCTATGTACATATAGATACCGACTCAGGGAAACGACAGGTGGACTTTGATGGTGTTATAACAATTAGTCGATAGGAAGTTATATTTTATTTTTCTAATTTTTTATAACGATTATCTCGAGATATCAATGATATTTTCCTCAGTGAGGGTAAAGATGGGAAACTGAGGGTCTTGACACTTATAACCGAAACCCTCTTTGTTACCGTATATAATCAATTACTCAAACTTGTGTATCATATATAAGATTTCTTTTAATAGTGTATAGACGTCCATAACTGTGACTCAATTGTGGTTTTGTCTTGAAAATTTTCGGTAAGGGGATAAGATGGTCCGGTCGACGAAGTCCTATTCCTCTTACACCATTCTTGTCACTCAATGAAGTAGTACTCTGGTAGTGTCTTGAAGTAAACGACACTTTACTTGGGACTCCATTCTTAGTTAGTCACTCAAGTACCTACCATCACAACCGTTTTCATAATGTCCTTTTTTAATTTAGATATGGGTGACGTTTCCAGATAAGATTACTCTTGTTTACAATTAAGAACCAATTTACCAAGATTCATTGACTGAACGGTGGTCCATAAATTTATCACGTGAGTTTTTTTTTTTTTTCCTATAGTATAACCCCCGAGTCATGACTAGAGACGATAACCGTCTAATATATGAGTAACTACAGACTTCGGTCTACCCGGAATGACTTACCTTAAGGTACAACGTCTTGTGTGTATATTATAGATAAGTACAAGTGGTACCAATGAAACGAGTCGGACAACTCGTTCTTATCCCCACAAACCAAATTCTCCGACTTAATACAGATCTCTTGTCCAGTAGAACAGGTAGTTAATAATGTTAAAAGGAGACGTCTTTAATAAAAACCCACTAGTAAGTGTGAGACACGGATAGTACTCTCCAGATAAAAGAAACGGTACAGTACACCGTACGTCCTAGAATCAAGAGGTTAGTCCCTAATTTGGACGTCACCTTCGTACCTTAAGATTGATGACCTGGTGATCCCTTCACGAATATTCTTGAGTTAACTTTATAAAAGAGGGAGTCGGAAACACAGTGGCTAAAAGGTTAGTATATGGAAGATTCAAGGATTGAGGTACGTGCGTACGATTCAGTGGAGTCAGTACAGACTGAGACGTTGGGATACCTGGTATCGGGAGGTCCGAAAAGACAGGTGCCCTAAGAGGTCCGTTCTTATGACCTCAACCAACTGTACGGGAGGAGATCCCATAGAAGAGTTGGGTCCCTAACTTGGGTTCAGAGGATACAGAGGATGTAACCATCTGTCTGAGAAATGGTAATTACTGTGGACCCTTCAGAGCAGTTCGGTCTAATAATCGAAAGACACGTTATTGTATCTAGGTATGGAGGTCGGTGGAGAGAAAATCCGTTTTACTTGTTTTTTAGGTGTCTTACCCAACTTCAAGACGGTTGACCTTTCTAAAAGGAGGAGATCACTGTAAGTCCCGTCTAGGTTGTACATTGTCGGTAGTGGAAAGTCCACCATAGTCGTATTGTACTTCTTGACAGAAGGAGTCAATTGACCAGTACCCTTTTAAGGGTAAGTTAGTAGTTGAGTCCAACTCTCCTTTCTCTTTTGTCTCTTCAAACTACATACCGGTAGACTGACGAACGTATACGTTGAATGAATACTGAAGTCAGGGACGACGAGGACGACGATTCAGCGCAGTTAGGACAGACTGAGACACGCTGGGGTGTCTACCGTCGGGTTGTCCGAGGAGACAGGTACCCTAAGAGGTTCGTTCTTATGACCTCGCCCAACGGTAAAGGAAGAGGTTACGTACTTTTACTTTTCACTTTCACTTCAGTGAGTCAGTACAGGTTGAGAATCGCTGGGGTACCTGACATCGGATGGACCGAGGAGGTAGGTGTCCTAAGAGGTCCGTTCTCATGACGGAAGTCAGGGACGAATTTGGGTTAGAGTTATGTATGTTTAAGACAAACTACTACCTCACAATGATACGAGTGATTGAACTTAGAAAAGAGGAAAACTCTTTGTTGAACGAGATCCCGTAGTTCAATGGTACATTGGACTCGAAGGGTAGTATTTGAACCAGTGTGTGGGTCTTTGGGAGTCAAATAATACCCTTCTGGTCTAAGGTCCCATTGAACCACCGGTATTAGTTCTACAAAGAGTTTTACTCTTGTTGATAGATGTCTCCTATAGGATTGAAATAAGGTTTTAGGATTTCTAGTGACACGATACTAAGTGGACATCTTAGGACGGTTTCGTGGTGAGGGAGGTATTTCGTTGTGATGAGTAGTGATTATACAGTTCACGGTACTGTATAGGATATAAACGTCTCTTAAGACTTGAACAAAATCCCGGAAGAGTTTGAGAAAGTCATGACTCTCGAAAAGTTCAGTGAACCATTTGTCCAGTTTGATCGTACTGGTTTACTTCTCGTGTAATGTAAATTTTCGCCGAATGATCCGTAGTATGGAGAAAGAAGTGCTATCTTCCCCGTTTTACGTCTTCACATAGGAGTTCGGACCTTTTCCATAGACCTCTATAGGATCTGCGACCTGGAGATTCTTTAAAGTGTTGCCACCGTCTAGTAACTTAGAACACTCTGAATAGAGGGTGGGAGTCTCGACATACACGGAATTGTTCCACAGATCTAAGTAATACTGAGGAATTGTGGATCAGGTTAGTCGTACGAGAGTAGTTACTTTACCAAGTCACACTACGGGACACCTTACCTCTCCAACAGTTCCAGGGACGTCTGATCTAATACTACATTCCGTACTCTCGACTTTATCGGGACTTTTTTTTTGTTACTTCAACTTGACCATCGGACAGTCGACTTTAGTTCGACACAATACCAGAAATTATTAAATCAGGGTTCTTTATTAGTAAACGGTAGAGATCATCGACGTATGGTCCAAGTCCTATACCCTACTAACCAAAGGTGTTCTTTCGTATGGACCTTGTTGCCGATGTTAACTTTAGTGGTGGCTAATGTAAACGTTATTAATCATAGTAAAAGGTTCGAGGTAGACAGAAAACGTGTTCGGTTTATCCATTCAACTTACTTCTGTACCATCTTTGGTGGTAAGGACGTAGAAAATTCAGAAACTACTTTCGTAATAGAAACGTTACAAAGACCCTTACACCATAATGAAAAACAAAGTGATAAAACTATGTACCTCTGTTGAGTCCACTGGATTTAACCCGAAAGAACTGGGTCTAGTCCCTAGGATGTATTCTTAAGACGGTTAAAAGACTCACACAGGTACGGTCAGTACGTAAGACCTTGACTCCTTATTGGTGTTTCTACCCATATCTCTGGGTGTTCAGGATGACGAGTAAAACTATGTTCAGTTTTGAGGTAACTAATGGACTAGAATAATTCGGAGTCAAGACTGACCACTTGAGATTACCTTAAATCCTAGAGATACTTAAGTACAGTCAAATTTCAGTCACAGGTCTTTAGGTACTTTTAGACTGATAAATGAGAAGAGGTTTCATGTTAGTAGGACCCTTCACCAGTGTCCGGAGAGAGTCTTTCCGATCCTCCTTATGAATATGTAAAAAACGACTCAATGTTCCAAACAGAGTCACTAAACAGAGTCACTCTGGGTTGGAGGGCGTAATTATGTTCCCCTGGACACAGATACTTAGACACGTTCAGACCCTTGACTGACGTCCCAATAAGAAGAGAAGAGTTAAGGATTCCAGACATCCGAGGAGTTGTAGTAGGGTTCCCACGGAACGGACGAGTGAGACGTGACAGTGGTATTATTTCGAGTAGGTATAGTATCGTAGTTCATAACGAGTATTAGTTTTCAAGATGTTAAGATAGAGATCAAGTCTGGTGAAGAGACTCGAAGTCGACGGACATATACATTATACACGACACGAGTCAGTACAGGTTGAGAAACGTTGGGGTTCTTAATATCGGGCGGTCCGTGGAGATAGGCAACCTAAAAGGTCCATTCTTATGATCTCACCTTATCTACGTCTCTTTCTGACTTTTTTAAGTTGTAGGTAAATACTAATTTTTTTTTTTTTGGAGGTCTTTGTCCTCCCTCTCTTCCTTGTATGGATTTGTATTATTTTCGGTATATACTATTTGGGTGTCGTTTGTAAAAGGAGTTACCACTTTTAACTTTCGTAAGGGGGATTTCAGTCCTTATTCTCTTCCCACGGGTGAGAGTGGTGATGATAAGTTGTATCAAACCCTTCAAAGTCGGTGTCGTTAGTCTTCTCTTTTTCTTTATTTTCCTTAGGTCTAACCTTTTCTTCATTTTGAGCGTGACAAACGTCTACTGTACTAGGAGATGTTTCTTTTGGGATTTCTCAGGTGGTCTTTTAATAATCTCGATTAGTGACTTATATCATTTCAACGTCCTATATTTCAATTGTGTCTCTTTAGGGTACGTAAGAATATGTGATTGTTACTCTTTTGTCTTTCTTGAATTCCTTTGTTAAGGTAAGTGGTAACACTACTTTTCTTCTATAATCCTTATTTAGAGGGAATTTTTTTGTTTTCTGGATATATATCTTTTGATATTTTGTGACTACTTTCTTTAGTTTCTACTGTGTTTATCTACCTCTTTATATGGTACAAGTACCTAGTCTTCTTAGTTATATCACTTTTACTCATATGATGGGTTTCGTTAGATATCTAAGTTACGTTAGGGATAGTTCGATGGTTGCCATAAAAAGTGTCTTGATCTTGTTTATTAAAGTGTTAAAAATACCTTTATGTTTTTTGGAGCTTATCGGTTTCGTTTGAACTCTTTCTTCTTACCTTAACCTCCTTAATTGGACGGCCTGAAGTCTGATATGATGTTCCGATGTCAGTAATTCTGTCAATACCATGATCGTATTTTTGTCTTTATATCTAGTTACCTTGTATTATCTTTCGGGTCTCTATTTAGGTACGTGGATACCTGTGGAATAGAAACTGTCTCCTTCGTTCTTATATGTTACCTCTTTTCTGTTCGAGAAATTGTTCACCAGGACCCTTTTGACCAGTTGGTGAACATTTTCTTACATTGATCTTGTCAAAGATTGTGTTTTTATGTGTTTTATATGTTTTGATTTAAGTTTTACCTGATTTCTAGATTTACATTCTGGTCTTTGATAATTTGAGGATCTCCTTTTGTATCCGTTTTGTCAGAGACCGTATTTAGTGTCGTCCTAGGAGATACTGGGTGGAGGGTCTCATTACCTTTATTTTCGTTTTTATTTGTTTACCCTGGATTAATTTTAATTTTCAAAAACGTGTTGCTTCCTTTGATATTCGTTCCAACTTTCTGTCGGAAGTCTTACCCTCTTTTATTATCGTTTACTTCGTTGACTGTTTCTTAATTAGAGTTTTTATATGTTCCTTGAGGACGTCGAGTTAAGGTCTTTTTATTTACTAGGTTAGTTTTTTACCCGGTTTCTTGATTTGTCTGTAAAGAGGTTTCTTCTGTATGTCCACCGATTGTTTGTGTACTTTTATACGAGTTGTAGTGAGTAATAGTCTCTTTACGTTTAATTTTGGTGTTACTCCATGGTAGAGTGTGACCAGTTTTACCGACGATAATTTTTCAGATGTTTGTTATTTACGACCTCTCCCACACCTCTTTTCCTTTGGGAGAATGTGACAACCACCCTTATGTTTGATCATGTCGGTGATACCTCTTGTTACACCTCTAAGGAATTTTTTGACCTTTATCTTGACGGTATGTTGGGTCGTTAGGGTGACGACCCGTATATGTGGTTCCTTTGGTCTTAACTTTCTCTATATACATGAGGCTATAAGTAGCGTCGTGACAAATGTTATCGATCCTGTACCTTCGTTGGTTCTACAGGTAGTCGTCTACTTACCTATTCTTTCGACACCATGAATATGTGTTACCTTATAATGAGTCGATAATTTTTATTCTGTAAACTTAGTCAAGATTACTCCACTTACTTTGACCTCGGATAATATGTCTCACTTTATTCAGTCTTTCCTTTTGTGGTTATGTCATGTAATTACGTATATATACCTTAAATCTTTCTACCATTGTTACTTGGACATACGTTCTATCGTTTTCGTTTTCTTTGTGACTACATTTCTTGTCTGAAAACCTGAGGGTTCCTCTCCCACCCTACTAGACTCTATTATCGTGACTTTGTACATATAATAGTATACACTTTGTCTAGTGGTAGGGTCCGAGTTACGTATTCTGTCCCGCGAGTCTCGACCACATGACCCTACTGGGACTCCCTACTCTACCCCTCCCTCCACCCTCTCCCAAGTCCTACCCCCTGTGTGTATGTGGGTACCGACTAAGTACACTTACATACTGTTTTTGGTGATGTTATAACATTTCATTAATCGGAGGTTAATTTGATTAAAAAATTTTTCTTTATTTTTACTGGTTATTTAAAATTTTTTTTTTTTCTTATGACCTCACCCAACGGTAGGAAAGGAGGTCCCCTAGAAGGACTGTGTCCTGGCTTGGGTGCAGATAGGTACAGAGGACTTAAAGTCCGTCTAAGAAATGACGACTCGATGACCCCTTCCGGTAAACGGAGATATTCGTGGATGGTTTTATACGAAGTCTAAGTTATTCACAATCAGTGAGTCAGTACAGACTGAGAAACACTGGGGTACCTGACATCGGATCGTCCGAGGAGACAGGTACCTTAAAAGGTCCGTTCTTAAAAAGTCATCGGTGAGGGAGGAGGTCTAGAAGGGTTGGTTCCCCAACTTGGGTACAGAGGACTTAACGTCCGTCTAAAAAATGGTAGACTCGGTGGTCCCTTCGGGTTGTTCAAACTAAGGTTTACGTTGAGGTAAGGTCACGTGGTGTAATATCGGTTTCTGTAGTGATAGACAGGTAGACTCTCGTAGGGTTAGGATTCTCGGTTGGGAGATGATAACGACTTAAGGGTAAACAAGAGAAGTGTATGTAATAACCAAAAGAGATTAAAAAGAGATGTGACGTCAGTCTCGAATTCTCTAATATTTGAGTAGTTCTCGTTACACAAAGGTTTATTAAGTACATGGATCGTATCATAGGATGGGTTAATAATTTGTCCATAGATAACAAAGACGACGACATAGATATCGATTACTAAAAATACCTCTTATTGAAAATTTACCTATGTTGTTATGGAATAGGTTTCTTAGGACTTCTCTATTATTCGTTATCAAACTAACATCTTTCTGTGTTATAGGAAAAATTCGAAGAAGGACGTTTTTCCGAAGTAAATGTCTGGAATATGTACGAAGCGACCACCCAGTCTACCATTTCTTAGACGGACTTTACGTTCTCTGGGTCCAAGTCGAGGACCCAGTCCTTCTAGGGGACCTCTTCCTTTTACGATGGGTGAGGTCGTAAGAACGGACCGTTTAAGGTACCTGACTCCTCAGACCTCCCGATGTCAGGTACCCTGACTTCTCAACCTGTACTGACTCACTGATTGTGTGTGTGTGTATGTGTGTGTGTACGTCTGAAGTATTATAGTCACTCAAAGTGTCTGTACAAAAACAGATACTCAAAATAGACTAGGATTCCAAATATTTCCTACTCAACAAAATCAAAAGTCTTCTCTCAGTTTACGGACTCTTCCAGACTAAATAGCATGACTAAAATTTTACAGATAATAATTGAACGACGACGATTCAGTGAAGTCAGCACAGGCCGAGACACGCTGGGGTATCTGTCGTCGGGTGGTCCGAGGGGGCAGGGACCCTAAGAGGCCCGTTCTTGTGACCTCAACCAACGGTAAAGGAAGAGGTTACGTACTTTCACTTTTCACTTTCCCTTCAGCGAGTCAGCACAGGTTGAGAATCGTTGGGGTACCTGACGTCGGATGGTCCGAGGAGGTGGGTACCCTAAAAGGTCCGTTCTCATGACCTCACCCCACGGTAACTGAAGAGGGAAATTGAATGTATATAAAATAGCGTAAAAAATTAACAAAAGAAAATTATATTTAAATAAATAAAATTGACCTCCAATTAATGAAATGTTATAACATCACTAAAACGGTATGTAGTTGTACTTAGGTGGTGTCCATATGTGCACAAAGGGTAGGACTTGGGAGGAGGGAGGAAGAAGGGACATGGTAGGGAGACCCAGTAGGGTCACGTGGTCGGGGTTCGTAGGACATAGTACGTAGTTTGGACCTGACCGCTAAGTAAAGTATATACTATAATGTGTACAAAGTTACGGTAAGAGGGTTTAGTAGGGTGGGAGAGGGAGAGGGTGTCTCAGGTTTTCTGACAGGATATGTAGACACAGAGAAAACGATAGAGTGTATATCCTAATAGCAATGGTAGAAAGATTTAAGGTATATATACTCAATCATATGACATAACCACATAAAGAAAGACCGAATGAAGTGAGACATATTATCCGAGGTCAAAGTAGGTGGAGTAATCTTGACTAAGTTTACATAAGAAAAATTACCGACTCATTATGAGGTAACACATATACATGGTCTCGAAAGAATAGGTAAGTAGACGACTACCTGTAATAACGATAAAAATCTAAAGAATAATTGGTCATGACTGGATATAAGGAACTTAGACTTTATACGAATAGTTGAATAACTTAGTTTAGTCAAATACCTGTATTAAAACAGTATATTGGAACTCATTGGTCTCTACTCGGATCCTTTGTCAGATTAACACACAGGTCCTCCTTTCATTTTCACTTCTTTTGTATAGTAAAAGTGATCATGTTATAATTCTCTTAAAATGAGATAACAAAAAATTATGAAATTTAGTTAAGAGGTAAAATAAAAAAGTCAATAGTAGTAAAATTGAAGAATGTTTGTAAAAATGAATGTAATATCTACGGATACCAGAAGTGAGTTCGATATAGGGGAAAATTTCTTTGACGGGTTTCGGTGAAGGGTTCACCGAGATCACCATTTCTGGGTGGACGGTGACGTCTTCTACGTTTTCTATACTCAAAACTAGGGACCCAGTCCTTCTAGGGGACCTCCTCTCGTATTGTTGGGTGAGGTCATAAGAACGAGCCTTTTCAGCCACCTGTCTACTCGGACCACCCGATGTCAGGTATCACGACGTCTCAGCCTGTGTTGACTTCACTGAATCGTATGTGTGTGTGTTTGTGTGTGTGTCCGGTGTATGTACACGAGTGATAAACCGTTGTTGTTGTTACTACATAAGTAAAGGGTCCTGAAGACATTGTTTCTTGCTGTTTGGTCCTCCGAATTTGTTATCTTTCAATAACAGAATATTGAGACCTCCGAACTTTAGACTTCAGTACCCCATCCTTACCGGTACACGGGAGATTTTAGACGTTCCTCCTTAGAGAACGTAGACGGATCGAAGACTACCAAAGACCGTTAAGAACTACAAGGAACAGAACGTTAATTTGGTTGAGTCAGAGAGAGGTAGTAGTGTACCACAACAGGGGAGTTGAGAGACACAGAAAAGAGAAAAATATTCCTGGTTTTAGTATGACCTAATTCCAGGGTCGGATGGTGTCACACTGGAGTAAAATTGGTTAATGTAGACGTTGTCAGGATATAGGTTTATTTCAGTGGAAGACTCCATGATCTCGGAGTTGGATAGTAAACCAACCTGTGTTAAGTGAGTCATTGTTTACCCGTTTGTGGACTGTTTAGTCCGACAGAGTCGTACCGAAAGGGGTCTTCGTCTCGGACACTATTCTGAACACTCATCCGACCGATTCGGAAATCTTCCCCACCAAAAGGTTACTCGTTTTACTCCACACCCTTCTCACTCTACCCTCCTCCTTCTCGGTTATAGTCACATACAATAACTCTGACTTCGACTCCTGTATTCCGAAAGTTAAGACGAACGTGAAAGGTTTTTCAGACTCTTACGGAGGATCTTAGTGTAGATCTTCCTACCTTTCGTCCTCGTGAATCTATCGGTGAGAGTGAGTAGTGACAAACTCCCAGAATTGAATGTACCCACAACTGACCTGTTTCAGTCGAGGGTCCCCGTAGTATCGTAGTCCCTGGAAAGGTCCAGTCTTTCGTTTCTATACATTGACAGTTGGACTTGAGTCACTTTTTGACGGGTCTTACAAGACGAGGTCGGTGTCTATTTAGTCTCGACACCGACTCACCTGTATTTGGTCCAGTGGTCTAAGAGAGAGGATTCCTGTACCTTAACACTAAGTCCTAGATAGTAGTCAACGTACGATTCGGTGAAGTCAGTACCCGATGGGTGAGGTCATAAGAACCCGAAGGAAACACCGAGTCGACCATTTTTTTAGGTAGACGTTACGTTAGCTTGGACCCAAGCTAGGGACCCAACCCTTCTAATGGGACCTCTTCCTTTTCCTATTGGTGAGGTCATAAGACCGGATCTCTTAAGGTACCTTCAGGTACCCCATCGTTTCTCAGTCGGTGTTGACTCGCTTAAAGTGAAAATGAAAGTTCAGTAAAGGTAGTACAGGCTGAGACACACGCGGAAACCTGACATCGGGAGGTCCGAGGAGACAGGTACCATAAGAGGTCCGTTCTTGTGACATCACCCAACGGTACGGGAGGAGGTCCCAGAAACCTGAGTTCCTACTTTTGACGAACAGAATACAGAGGACGTAACCGGTGGACCCTTCGGGTGTTAGTCAACCAACCACCGTAAACTTGTCCGTCAACAATCACAGACATTCCAGATGAAATCTTTTATAAAATCCTTTTGTTAAAGTAGGACTTTTTCGTATCGTCTGTGAGTCGTTATACTTATACTCATCTTGTCTTATTTCGTCCGTATGTCTTCTATATTTCTCGTCTCTCATACAAAAGGGACTACTTACTCTCGATTTACTTCTGAGACGAACCGACGGACTGACAAATGGATTCAAAGGTATTTTGGGTGACTGGGTGTAGGGAACTACAGATGTCCTGTTGAGATATAGGAGGGTTATTTACAGAAAAAAAAAAATTAAACATCGGGTCTATATAGTATACTTCTGAGGACCGGTGATTTCTAGATCTATTTGAACCGAAGCTCAAATCTCTATACCTATTGGTATAGAGATATATACCACCTCTACATTTGTAGATAAGGTTGTAAAGATACTTATAAGTCTAATGATACTTATAGTATACTTATGTAACGACTGTTTCATATCAGTTACGATACCAAAAAAGTCATCAGTACATACCTACACTCTCAACCTGGTATTTCCGACTCTCGGTTTCTTAACTACGAAAACTGGACACCACAACCTCCTCTGAGAACTCTCAGGGAAACCTGACGTTCCTCTGGTTTAGTCAGTTATTATTTTCTTTAGTCGGGACTTATAAGTAACCTCCTTGATTACGACTTCGACTTTGAGGTTATGAAAACCGGTGGACTACGTTTCTTGACTAAGTGACCTTTTCTGGGACTACGACCGTTTCTAACTCCCGTCCTCCTCTTCTCCCACTGTCTCCTACTCTACCAACCCACCGTAGTGACTGAGCTACCTGTACTTAAACTTGTTCGAGACCCTCTATCACCTCCTGACCCTTCGGACCGTAGGTACCCCAACGTTTCTCAGTTTGTGTTGAATCACTGACTTGTTGTTGCTTATAGTAAGTAGGACACTTATCTAATATCTACTTATTTGTTTCGTGATACTTATATTCCTTTCTCGACCTCACATGTAGACAACGAGTAGACTAACATCGACCCCTTTACGTTCGGGTAATGACAGTCTAAAATGTTCTACCCGTTCTATAGACCTAGAACTAATTTTGGCAGGGTTAAAACTTGTTACAGTACATCAGATTTACAAAATTCCGTGTGATGTCTGACTATTGTCAACACATGATCTAGACCGGAACACCCAGGTCAAAGTTGGAGACAGCATAAGGACCTTGGTGGAGGCCGTGGAAGTCCGAGGATACGAAAGAAGTCTTAGGAGACTGGACCGGTACAACAGGGAGTACACTGTACATCGGGAAAGGAACTAAAGGTGTTGTGTTTCGTGAGAGTTAGTAATAGAGAGTGTTTTCTTGTTTATAACATACTGAGACGAATTTAATCATCGAGTTATTAGTTTTAGTGTGTCTGTCTTTCATCGTACTACTAATGATCCCCGACCCCTCTCCCCTCTTGCTCTCAAACCTCAATAGTTATTTACCCACGTCCGAAAGTCTGACCTTTCTAGTTATTTAAGACTTCTACTTAGTACCACTACTAACATGTTCTGTTACGTGAATTACGGTGAGATGTGAAATATTATCAGTTTACCATTTAAAACACAATACATATAATATGGTATGAAAAAATTTAATTTTAAAGAATTTAAACACTCGAATCACCTGAAATGACTTCTAAAACCCTCCAACGGTCCTTCTAAGTGTAATGCAATTACATCAGAAGTTGGAAGGAGAGAGAAGAGATGGAGGAAGACAGGGAGAGTGGAAGAGGAGGGTAACGGGACCCGTATGGTTCAAAGTGGAGGAGATAATCTTCCGAGTAATAAAAAGAATTGTTTCTGTGAAAATAACAATAAACTTTTTATTTTAGAGGAGGAATAATTTGTAACTCAATCTACTTGACTGTCTCTTCCTTTACCGTGGGGTGAGGTCATGAGAACGGACCTTTTAGGGTACCTGCCTCTTCGGACCTTCCGACGTCTGGTACCCCAGCGACTCCCAATCTGTATTGACTCGCTGAAGTGAAAGTGCAAAGTGAAAGTACGTAACCTCTTCCTTTACCGTTGGGTGAGGTCACAAGAACGGACCTTTTAGGGTCCCTGTCCCCTCGGACCACCCGACGGCAGATACCCCATCGTGTCTCGACCTGTACTGACTTCACTGAATCGTCAATCGTCATCTACTTGACTTAAAGACTAAAAAGTCCTGTTTTTTTAATAGAGACTGATTTCATACGTGAATACATAAAAGATCTTTCTCACATCACTAGTAAAAATTCTGTTGGACATTAGATGTGGACACACTATACTAGGATTCTTTCGACATCGTACCACCTACCCAGTATAGTGTGTAAGAATAAAGGTATGAAGACTTGATGTATTGTCGTCTCTATCTCTTCTACTCCACAACCTCTCTATAATTTTATCTTGGAAGTAGAAGACCGGAGATTTAGTCGTCGTATAATCTTTCGGTACGGATCTATAGACTTTTGTCGTCTTTCCTCTCGACGGCGGAGAGATTAAATTATGGTTTGAGGGTCCTCATCAAATAACAGTCTCAAAGTAGTACATAATACCTCTGTTCATAACCGTCCGAAGGTATTCTAGGTATATTCGAAAATAGAGAAGGGAGCTAGTCCAGTACACTGTCTATCGACCTAGGAACGTATCCGAAAATGGTAGGAAAATCATTATGTGAACCACTAACTCGACTCAGGGTATTTAGATCCGGTCTCAATGCTAGGGTGACCCCAAATAGGACAACTAGGGGTTGGTAGGTGGTGTACACACGTAATTGTAAAGTATTTTCGCAGTGAATGTCCAGAGGATTTTCGAAAGAGTAAATATCTGATCTCAGAAGTTTCTGGAAAAGAAAGAGCTATTGACTTTTATCAACAATATGGAATTATTATTAAGTTTTCGTCTTCTACTGATTTAGGGTAAGACGTGATTTTAAGATGTGATACAATAAGTCCGTCGTTGTTACATGGTTTCAATAATTATCCACTGGGACTGAATAAGAATCAAGAATAGATTGGTGTACCTTAGTGTTTTATAACCAATACAACTATAAACTTCTAATCAATTTTTAATCGATTAGGTTCTTAATCTTTAACGAGTCGTCGTCGTCGTGGGTATCCCCTTTAGACCAAACGTTTTTACACACCAAATTGTGTTTGGTAGAAAATTTTGAAACCTTAATAAACGGGGTAAAATTTTACACTTCTAACGGGTAGTTGTAAATGTCTAGACCGATATGGTCCAACCACAAGGGTACACCATTGATACCCGACTTCGGACCTTCGGTGGTTCCAGACACCTGTTCTGTACACGGGTGGTGAAGTGGTCTCAGGAATGGTTCGGTCCGACGGAGAGTGGTGTCCTAAATAAGTAGCTCCACAAGACGGACCTGAAACATTTGTAAACTTTACAACTGGACACAGTAAAATCTTTAACCTTTTATTCTCTAACTCTCACGACTTTACTGAGGAAATTCTCACTTATCTGTCCCTTGAAGGGACCACCAGGTCACTAATTTTTAGGCGGAACGTTATGTTCCTGGATTCAAACTAGGGACAAACCCTTTGGTTTCTAGGGTGTAAGCCGTCTCGAGATCCGGGTGTACTCTGTTGTGCTCTCAGGTACCCGGTGTTGCTTTCTAGGGTGTGCTACGTTACTGTTAGGACAGGTTACGTTGATTCTAGGTTATGTCGGTTTTTTTTTTTTTTTTTTCACTTATTTGTCTTTCCATAAACTACGTTTTAGAACACAAATGTGTTCTAACACCAAGGATCTTGAATGAGAAGTACTTTATAATGTGACAATATCTCCTGTGTCTAACTCCTTTGAACACGATGTAATATCATAAAGAAGAAAATTTCAAATTCAAAAAATTATACAACAACAGAGATAACGATTTTTTTTTTTTTCGTACGAAGTTACATTTGTTTTTTACTAATTTTTGATTAATCAGGACTTATAAATTTACAGCGTCGCCGACACTGCCACGTGGTCGCGCCGGTTCTCCTCGATGGGGCGTAAGTTCCATTCTTCGTCACCGACGTGAAACGACCTCACCGCCACTTCTCTATGGGGTGCAGGTTCCATTCTCTTTGGGTTTATTCTACCATCTGTGACTCTCTCCCGTAGTCTCCCGTCTGTTTGAATTTGGTGTTAGTGTCTGTTGATCGGTTAGAATAGTGTACCTGGTGTTCGAACAGATTGAGTTACTTTGATTCGGTACGGTACACCTCGGTGGGTTCTGTCTGTCCAGTATCATCTCTACAAACTGTCCTACACCAGGTGACCTCTTCCCTTACCGTTTGGTGAAGTCATAAGAACGGAACTCTTGGGGTACCCGTCATAATTTTCCGTTTTTCTATCCTGTGACTTTCTCCTTGAGGGGTCCAGCCATCCACGGGTTATAGGATGACCTCTAGTCACCTCTTTATTGAGGTCTTTCTTACCTCCCTACCTCGGTTTCATTTTTGTTATGGGTCAACACCTACACTGACCACTATCTTCGTTCTAAGCTACGACAGTTCTCGTTATAACGTATCCTTGGACCCTACAATCTAGGTACTTAGTTCCGTTTAACCTTCACCAGTTTGTCCTCTACCGTTCTCACTTGCACCTGTAAGCTCCTTAGTCGCTTGATTTTACCTGACTTTACCCACTTAAATTGAGTCTGCTGGTAATATAGATGATGACTTCCGTCCTTAGGGAATCTTCTTTACCTCATCGGTAGTATCAGTTGTTTTCTCAGGCTTTACGTCACGAACCTTCGTTAAAGTTTTTACTGTCTTACTAGAGACAAGCAAAGGTTCCGTTTGGTAAGTCATAGTGTCATTAGGTTCAGATATGGGACTGGTCATTACGACTTCTTCGACTTCAACTTGCCAAGATACTTCTGGATGTTCTGTAAAATCTTGATTGTGGGTTTTTTCTACAGGAAAAGTAATATCCCCTGACCTTAAGTTTTCGTCCTTCAGTTCTTTGTGGACCTAATTGTCCGTTTAAACCGGAACCTCATATCTTACTTCGTCCCGTTTCTGGTTGTCTCAAGACGGTTCTCTTGCGTGACCAGTATCGTTTGGGGGAGAAGGTTGTTGTGTTCTCTTCTGAGATATGTACCTGGAGTTGTCTACCAATTTTGGTTTTGGTCTAACTAATATAGAAAACGTCGGTTTGTACCTCTTCGAGGTATGTCAGTCGTTTTTGTTCTGGTCCTCGCCTGACACCGAGTCTAGTACTTGGCGAATAACGGTTTAAGTCTGAATTTAACTTCTTTCACCCTTTTTGGTGATCTGGTAAGTCCATACTAGATTTAGTTTATGGAATTCTGATATGTCATCTTTACTCTTTATCTAAATTCCATGATCTAGACTATCTCACGGACTACTTGATACCTACCTCCAAGTACTGTAACATGTCCTCTGTATCTCGTTGTGGTAGGGGTTCTATTTCTTTACTTTTTTTCGTTTTACCGACAGACTCCTCCGGAATGTTTATCGACGTTTTTCTTCTTTTCACTTTTCGTTTCCTCTTTCCTTTCTATTTGGGTAAACTTACGACTCAAGGTTTCTTAACGTTCCTCTCTATTCTTTCGGAAGTTGTCGCTAGTCACGTTTCTTTATCTCCTTTTGTTGTCTTACTCCTTCTGATGTCTAGTGAAGTTCTTTTAATCTCTATGGTTCCCTTGTAAAGTACGTTTTTACCCGAGTTATTTCCTGTCTTTACCATCCCTGGATTGTCTTCGTCTTCTACAATTCTTCTCCACCGTTCTTGTGTCTTCTTGATATGTTTCTTCTAGAAGTGTCGGGTCTATTATTGCTTCCAGACTAGTGTGAGTGGATCTCGGTCTGCAGGACCTTACACTTCGGTCCACCTGGAATCCCTCGTAGTGATGTTTGTTTCGATCTACCTTAAGGTCAAGTCGATAAAGTTTAAGAATTTCTACTAAGACACTTTCACAAAGTGAGTTATACGATCGTTTAAACCTTTTGAGTCGTCACCGGTGTCCTGACCGTTTTAAGTCAAAAGTAAGGTTAGGGTTTCTTTCCGTTACGGTTTTTACGAGTTTGATGGAGTGTTAACTTAAGTAGAGTGTACGATCATTTCATTACGAATTTTAAGAGGTTCGGTCCGAAGTCGTTATGTACTTGGTACTCGTAGGTCTACAAGTTCGACCAAAATCTTTTCCGTCTCCTTGGTCTCTAGTTTAACGGTTGTAGACGACCTGGTACCTTTTTCGTTCTCTCAAGGTCTTTTTGTAGATAAAGACGAACTAACTGATACGGTTTCGGAAACTGACACACCTAGTGTTATTTGACACCTTTTAAGACTTTCTCTACGCTTATGGTCTAGTGGACCAGACGGAGAACTCTTTGGATATACGTCCAGTCCTTCGTTGTCAATCTTGACCTGTACCTTGTTATCTGACCAAGGTTTATCCTTTTCCTCATGTAGTTCCGACATATAACAGTGGGACGAAATGTCATAGTCTGAAATAAAACCCCCCGAGGTTTTAGTAACGTCTACCACTAACGTCGGTACTTTAATTTTCTGTGAATGAGGAACCTTCCTTTCAATACTGGTTGGATCTGTCGTATAATCTTTCGTTTCTGTAATGAAACGGTTGTTTCCAAATAACTCAGTTCCGATACCAAAAAGGTCATCAGTACATACCCACACTCTCAACTTGATATTTCTTTCAACCCGTGGTTTCTTAACTACGAAAAATTGACACGACAACCTCTTCTGAGAACTCTCAGGGAACCTGATGCTCCTCTAGGTTGGTCAGGTAGGATTTCCTCTAGTCAGGAACCAAGTAACCTCCCTGACTACAACTTCGACTCTGAGGTTATAAAACCGGTGGATTACTCTTCTCGACCGAGTAAACTTTTCTGAGATTACGACCCTTTCTAACTCCCGTCCTCCTTTTCCCCTACTGTCTCCTACTCTAGCAACCTACCGTAGTGGCTTTGTTATCTGTACCCAATCCACCTGAGGCCCTTAACCACTATCTGTCCCTCCGGACCGAACGACACTAAGTACCCCAGCGTTTCTCAGCCTGTGTTAGTTCGCAGATTTGACTTGACTTGACTTAGATTTACATCAGGTAGAAGAATGTCCAAAATACTCAAAACAAGACACTGTTGGGAATAAATCTTAAATAAAAATTAGATACTTTTCACTTTCACTTCAGTAAATCAGTACAAGCTGAGAAACACTGGGGTACCTGACATCGGATGGTACGAGGAGGTAGGTACCCTAAAAGGTCCGTTCTCATGACCTCACTCGACGGTAAAGGAAGAGTTCTCCTAGAAGGACTGGGTCCCTGGCTTGGTCCCAGAGGGTGTAACATCCGTCTGTGAAATAGTAAACTCGGTGTTCTCTTCAGAGTAGATTCTTTGAATTGTGGTTTTTTCTTTCGTAATTACCAGTTTATTTATATGTAAAAAACGATACAACTTGGAAAAGGTTATTACCGATACAAAAATATTATACTTTACACGCAGATAAACAGGGAAACACAACTTTTGTGTTCAAATGATGGATCTGTTACTTTACCATGCTCTTTTTTCACTTACGACTCCCAGGATCGAAACTTGATGTGGTTTTTAAGGGGTAAAAAGGGGACATCTAGAAAGACGGGAGAGAGAGACGGAGGACCTCGACTTAATATAATTCTAAGGTACAGAAGACAGACGATCAACCGAAGGTGGTTGTCTTTTGACAGTGTCGTCTCAAATACCTCCGTCTTCTTACTTTGGTCACATAGATAAGGAGATTTAGAGGGGAATGTTCCAGTGGAATTCAACCAACATAGGAGGTAGGTCTCCAGTTATGGGATAAGTATTACTGCGGGACGTGTTGAAAAAGGAAGGTTTAGTATCTTTGGGACGGGAGAGTAAAGAAATTTGGATCTCCTACTACCGTAGAATCGACGATGACTCGAGGTCCAGTTGCGTGGTAAGGAGTCCAAGGTAAAATGACGTCGAGATATTATCAGTGAAACATTTGTTTGAGAGGAATTTGAAGAATAAAGTTTACATGATAAGTTTAATTCTAGGTCTGACTATTGTTCTCGGTGTTAAATAAACATATTATAAAAATTTTTAATTTCATTTGTTACAATTTATGATCTACTTACATTTATCGTACGTGTTAATGGTCTTCTTCGGTTTTCCTTGAAGTCGAACTTCGTTAATTAGTTTTCTCAAAAGATTTGTGTCAAAGGAGAGACCCTACTTAATGTCAATTCTAGACAATTATATTAAGAAAGTGGAGGTGTTTTGTATCAAAACGATAAAGTAGTAGAGAAAATAAAAAAAAAATTAAAAAATAAAAAAAATTTAAAATTGTAGAAATTAAGAAAAAAAAACAAACAAAAAAAAATTAAAATTAAAAAATAAAAAAAAATTTAAAATTTTAGAAATTAAGAATGTACGCAAGGGTTTGTACTTGGGGGGAGGGTGGAGGGAGGGGTGTTGTAGAGAGACCCAGTAGGGGTACGTGGTCGGGGTTCGTTCGACGTGGGATGCAGTCTGTACCTGACCGCTAAGTTAAGAATGTACTGTCATATGTACAATCTTAAGGGTAAGAGGGTTTAGTAGGGTGGGAGAGGGAGAGGGAGACTCAGGTTTTCAG